>MU224520.1:1796503-1812312 GCA_018584345.1 Thuja plicata
CAAATGGGTCAAAAGGGGTCGTGGGGTCTTTCTAGGGGTCCTAATGCATGATGGAATCCTAAGACCCCCAGAAAGACCCTATGACCCCATTTGAATGTTCAAATATGTCCTAACGGGTCCTATGACCCCTTAGGACACACTTGACGATTCAAATGTGTCAAAAGGTGTCATGGGGTCTTCCTAGGGGTTGTAGTATGTGAAAAGGGGTACTAGGACCCCCAGGAAGAGTCCATGACCCCTTTCAAGCCATTTGAATGTTTAAGTGTGTCCTAAGGGGTCCTACAACCGCTTAGGACACATTTGAGCATTCAAATGTGTCGAAAGGGGTCATGGGGTCTTCCTAGGGGTCCTAAGATGTGATAAGGCGTACTAGGACCCCCAGGAAGACCCCATGACCCCTTTCAACCCATTTCAATGCTCAAGTGTGTCCTAAGGGGTCCTATGACCCCTTGGGACACACTTGAGCATTCAAATGGGTCAAAAGGGGTCATGGGGTCTTCCTCTCTCTCTCTCTCTCTCTCAGGTTATGGAGAATAAAATAAATTGTTTTTACTTCTTCAAAACCCGATCGGGTTTTGAAGTACTTTTTTCTTTTCAGAACCTGATTGGGTTATTTGAAATTTAGAAACCCGATTAGGTTATGGCTCGAGAAGAAGATTGAAAAATTACCCAAAGGCTTGGAGGCTCATTTTCCCTCCATTTTTGTTCTTTTAGACATTTTTTCATCTTGTAAGATGATTTCTCAACTTTATCTTCATTAGGTTTACAATTTGTCAACTGTGTAGCCTTATAATTTTCACCATAATCTCATACATCTTCTTATCTTTCTAACCATATAATTTTTTCTATTTTTGGACAACATTAGCATAGTAAACTTTAATTTTATTTACCAGTGCCTTGATTGTACTCATAGACATATGTCCACCATTTTTTTAATAACTTTTGAAATACTTAATCAAATTACAAATAAATTACATATTATTGTTCTACATTTGGTTCTATACACTTAAAAAAAAAAAAATCATTTTTGATTATTTTGATGCAAGTTATGCCCATTGCACGAACATGTACCAAATTTTTAGGATGCGATCACTTCAAAAAATCACAGAAAAAAATACTCATCAGAAAATTACAAAAAAATACACAACTTCTAGATCTCACTCTTACCTATCATCATACCAAAGGGATTAAAAAAATATTGAATATAACTATACCTTTTGTACCGCACACAGAAACAACTATGTTATGTTTTTCCAAAAAAATTAGGAACATCTTTTCATGCGCGCAAGGTTTGACCCTCTTAATATTATCTGGTTTTAAAAACAATTAGTGTTATAGAAACTAGATTCAGAGTACTACAAATTTTATTTTTTACACATCTTATTTTGAGTGCATGACCATCAAACTCATGTTCCAAGTTTAGGTTTACCTGATTTTAGAAAAAATGTGTCCACTTATACCCCCCTTTTTGGTCCACAACTTGGTGCACACACCCATATACAGGGTGACCTAATTGGCCACAGTAGTAAGACTTCATTGTAGCAAAGTGTGAGCTCCTTCCAAACCCACTTGATATGCCTCTTTCACCATTGTGAAATCCTCTTCCTCTATTATATCCTCCTCTATTATTAGACTCATGGTTTTTTTCAGCACCCCTAGAGTCTCCTTGGCTTCTGTGTTCAATTTTCCTTCCACTAGAACCACCTCTATATCCTCCTCTAGAGTCTCTACCTCTTCCTCTACCCCTTGAGTTAGAGTCTTGCTTGTTTCTAAGTTTCTCTTCCACTTTTAGGGCCTTTTGAAAACAACTATGAATGGAGGTTAGAGTAAAGAGGCTTAGCTCTTCTTGTATATTGCACCTTAATCCATTAATGTATCGAGCAACCTTGATGCTCTCTGTCTCTTGTACCCTAGATCTAAGAAAAATCTTCTGGAACTCTTCTATATAGGATGGCACATCTAGGTCATTTTGTCTGAGATTTTGCCTTCTCTTATGTAGTTGGATATCATAGTCTTCTGGTAGATAGTTTTCTTTCACCTTAGACACCATATCTTTCCAATTTTTTATTGGCTTCTTCCCTTCTTTCTCTCTTTATTCTTGCAAAAACTTCCACCAAGTTAATGCTTATCCTCTTAGCCTTGATTTGGCTATCTTCACCTTCTATGCCTCTGTGATTCCATCACATTCGAAATGGTTCTCCATACCCTCAATCCATTCCATAACCATCTTTGCATCCATCTTACCAGAGAGAATTGGAATGCCTTCTAGGGCCTTGCCACTTAATTCCTTGAGGGCCTTGAGGAATGGTTCCTCAGGTAGAGGAGGGCCAGGCTCTAGTTTTGTCTCCTCTTCAACTTGTTTCTTTCCTTTATCTTTATCTTCACTCATATGTTCTTTCATCTTACTAGCTGTCTCTGTATCTTCTACCAACTTCAACTTCATTTCTTCCATAGCTTCTTCAAGAAGCCTATTCTTTTCTTTCTTCTCTGACAAGTCCCTTTCCAATTTTGCATTGGTCACCATGGTGCTTTCTCCTATGGATTCACTTCGCTCTAACATACATTGATCAATTCCCAAGCCTTTCAATGGCTCTGATACCAATTTTATCGGGAGCTCACTCTCAAGAGCACTCTTTCTCCAATCAAAACCTCTCCTTGGACCTTCTTAGGGTTCCTATCACCACCCTAACTAGAGGACAACTCTATGATACTCTATCTCCTTTAGAGCTCTCCACCAATTTCAAAATCTCCTTAAGTCCTTCATTCTTCTATGCACACACAGGCTTATCCTAGCCACTTTATTCCCAAACTATCCTTGCCAATAGTAATATGGTTCCTAATCATCCCTAGGTTACTTTAAACTGATCTTGATCCACTTTTATGGATCTCTCCTTTGGGTTTCAATCGGGTTCTTAATTTTTAAGATTTTAGGCCTTGTAGCCTTTTAGGCCTAATTAGCCCTCCTACACTCTGTAATCTTGGATTTACTCACAAAATCCCTTCACACCCCTATGAATAAACTATGGATTCTTTGTAAGACTATCCTAGGCTCTAGGATTTTCAAGGTTTTATATCCCCACCCCGTCCGTACATAGGAATTTCAAGAAACCCATACTTTTAAGGGTTTTGGGAACATGTACACCGGTCTGTGTTCTTGGCTTGAACTAGGTGATCTTTTCAACTCATCTAATCATCTCCTTGTATCCAATTATCAATTATTCTCTCCTCTACATGATCCCACCATTTATTGGGTTCACCCAATCCATTTAGCGAGCTTTCTTTCTCTTGTCTCATCCAAGCTCCTAACCAGAATGCACTGGCACTCGCCTAGGGCTTGGTGTTAAAAATGCTTCCCGTACACAAAATGACTCAAAAATCTATATATACACTATACATGGAGTCCCCTACTTGAATCCAAGAGGCCATAAAGATTTAACCATGGAAATTCAAGTGGGATGCATATTTACATGACTGGCTCAAAACTAGACAGCGAACCAGAAGAAAAGAAATAATTTACAAAAGCTTAACCACTAACACTAAAAAATTAAAACGATGCCAAAAAAAGTAACTACATGACAAAAAAAAAGGTCTCAATGCATTATTTCATCACTTTCAATCCATTAAACAATTGGATCAAAGATTTGTTACAGAATACACTCAAATACTCTCCTTCAAAATGCTCAGTCTGTACACAATGACAACTAACTTTTAGATTAGGGTTTTCTCTACCTTATATACCTTATTCCCACATGTCTGGACCCTCATGTTAGGATTTGGGCATCATTAAAGCCCTTTCCTAGATTTTAGGAAATGTTGTCCTGGCAACTTTTACATCTTTTAGCATTTTATCAAACCACTATGCCTAATGATCCAAATTGACTTCAAATCATCATATAAGACCTTCAACACCTAAAAAATATCAAAATCCCAAATTTCACTCCATTTTGGGATCTCAACCCAAGTTTGACCACTTGGTTGACTTCCTAGGACTTAAACACCTAGATCCTATTTGACCCCATTTAACACTAAACCCTAATCACTCCTATCTCTAGACACACTCAAAACACACTCGGTACTTCATATTTAGTCCTTATTAAATTTTTTGGTTGGCCAAACCAACCTACAAGCCAAAATTCTTTAAATATCTAACAAGACTTTAAGGTGCTCTTACACCATAGAGAGAGAGAGAGAGAGAGAGAGAGAGAGAGAGTTTTGGGCTTAGGTAATAGGGTAGAGAGAGAAAGGGGGTGAGAGGTGGAGAAGAGGGGGAGAACGGAAATAGGGAGAGAGTGAGACAAGGGGAAAGAGAGAGGGAGAAGGATTTAGAGTTTATGACTTAGGGTTATAAGATTTAAGATTTTGGGCTTAAGGGTTAGGGTTAATTAATTCATTTGAATTAAATCCTCCTTAAAAGTCTCAGCTACCACTACATGACCAAAATCAATTGAACCAATGGTAGAAAAGAACCAAGTGCACATGGATCACCAAGAGGCTTTTCAATCTTGACCATTTAATCTTAAAAGGGAATCTTGTCCACTCAAAGGGGACACATCATCAAACTTAACCTCAACTCATACCTTGACCATAGTGTAATCACCTACAACTTGGTAAATCCTATGAATAGGATGTATAATTAGAGTAAAAGGATCCACCTTCATGTAGAGTACTTGGATAATTTTTGTTTGTGCATCCATTATCATCAAAGAAAAAACATAATTCTGGTTTGGACGTCTTCTTCCATCAAAGCACATGCATAACGTCAATTTCCATATCAATTATTCATTTGAGCATTGTTATAATGGAGTATGTGCATCATAATGTAGTAATTTTGATCATTTAAAATATAATTTGCATCATTTATCATAACATCTTGCATCTTTTTGCATTCTCATTTTCTAGGTTGTCACTTGAGGATCAATATTGCAGCTGAGAGCATAATTCAAGTCCCTAGAACTAGAGATCCATATAATGTTGATGATTTGTTTAAATTAAATTGTTTGACTATTTTTTTATCTTGATTTTGAACTGATTGATCATATTAAAGTTCTATGGAGGTTTTTAGTATTCAAATTACACACACACAATAGGGTTTAAGGTTTTGGGCTTAAGAGTTAGGGTTTACAGTTTAGGGGGAGAGGTGGAAATTTTTTTGGGAAGATAGAGAGAAGGGAAATAGGGAGAGAGTGAGAGAGGAGAAAGGGAGAGGGGAAATGAAGAGAGGGAAAGGTAGAGAGAGGGAGGGAGGGAGATGGGTGAGAGAGGAAAAGAGTGAGAGAGGGGAAAGGGAGAAAGGGAGAAATTATTTAGGTTTAGGGTTTATGTTTATAGTGTTTAGGGTTTAAGGAGAGAGAGAGAGAGAGAGAGTCTCAAATATAGACCCTAAACCCTATAACCATAATCCCTAAACTATAAATCCTTTCTCCATTTCCACCTCTATCTTTCCCCCTCCCTCAATCTATCCTACTTTCCCTTCTCTCCCTCTTCTTGATATTTCTCCCTCTCTCCCCTATCTCTCTCCCCTCTCTCTCTCTCTATCTCTCTATCTCTCTTTCTAAACCCTAAAACCTAAGACCTAAATCCTAAACCTTGTAACTATAATCTCTCTCTCTCTCTCTCTCTTGGTAAGGAGGAAAGAGAGATAGAGTAAGAAGATATGGAGGGAAAGGTAGACATAGAGGGAGTAAGAGACCTAGAGAGAGATTAAATAGAGAGGAAGAGAGGTGAGATGAGTGTTCAAGGATGGAGGAGACATAGATGGAGAGAGGAAGAAGAAAATAGATAGACCTAGATATATTATAGAGAGAGGGGGTATTGACATAGGAAATAACCTCAACCTTGCACCCTAAATTATATCCAGATAGGGAGAAGGAGAGATATATATGTGTTGTGAGAGAGACGAGAAAGAGAAGGGTAAGGAAAAGTGAGAGGGAGGTCTAGAGAGAGGGAGATAACTGGAGAGGGGCTAGACCAAGATGCGAGAAACCTAGAAAGGGAAAGAGACATGAGTGACCAAGATCAGGAAAGAGAGGTGAGGGATATATTAAGGAGGAAAGAGATAGTGGATAATGAGATATGGCTAGAGAGAGAGAGAAGAGTATCCTGGGTAAGGGGGAGCGAGGGAGATAGAATAATGGAAAATGATAGAATAACCAAGAGAGAGAAAATGAGAGAATAAAAAAAAGTAGGGAAGGGTGATAGATATAATGGTAAGGAGAGAGAGAGAGAGAGAGAGAGAGAGAGAGAGAGAGAGGCAATGCATTCTCAAAAGGGAAGGCAAAGTAGACATGGTGAGAGGGTGGTAGAGAACTAGACATTGGAGAGAGAGGTGAGAGAGGGAAGAGAGGGAGAGGGATAAATCTATATTTTAGGGGAGATAAAGAGAGTGATATACCATGAATTAGAGAATATTGATAGGAACATGTTGATTACTAAAATTTGACTAAGTCTAAAAATTTATATGATCATCAAAAGTCTAGAATCTACATTATATCTCCTATAGATCTTAAACCACTCTCAAACATCCTGACAATATATAAATGAAATATAGCTTAAAGTGTAAGAAAGGAAAAACACATATTGAAATGTGACTTATACTTAAATGTTATATTTCATGTATATATTCATGTTAAGGGATTGATTGTGACTTCATAGTAAAAAAATACGCTTTTTGCATTTGGCACACGCCACTAACTCATTTGACTACAAAATCTGACAAAAATTTCCTACGAAAGTCCAATAATTACCTGTATCGTCTGGTACCTATAAATTTTTTAATTTAAAAAAAAAAAAATCCCGGCGTTCATCAAAATTGTGAAACTCCTCAATTTTCATCTCTATATTGACATAAACTTATGATTTTTGTCTTTGTTTCATGCCATCCCCTATTTTCATCTTTATGATTTTTGTCTCTATTTTGCCCCACATTATTTTTTGGGCCGACATGTATATGGTAATTGTGAATGAGATCTTTGAAAATTGTTATAGAACTCTCCAATTCAAGGGTTTGGAGATAGATTTAGTGATTTTCCACAAATGCACCATTAAAAAATTCTTAAAAGATGATTCTTTTAATGTCAAAGTTCTTCATTGCTTGAAAGGAACCAAGTGATTGTTGTTTCAAGTGAGTGTTTGATTCCATAAATGTTCTTGGCAGTCCTAATGGGATCCTATTCAAAGGTGATAAAAGGTAGGAATTAGTATATAAAAGTGTTTGAAACTATGATTTTGAAGGCCTTTAAGATTCAGAGTTGTCATTGATTATTAAACTAATATCAGGGCTTATTGTCTTTTGTTGAATTTTGTCTGATTTTACAGAAAATTTCTATGAAAGGGAGGTCCTTGGTTTGAGAATAGCTTTTCAAGAGTCCAAGAAGGGCATTTCGATGACCCCTAGGTGTGTTGAACCTTGCAACTATTATTGAGAGTCTATGTGGGAAGTTTTATGTGAGAGAAGTATAAGTTGATCCATAAAGAATCCTTATACATTGGTGAAGTCCATGTTGATGGTGATTCTTTTGATTTGTGCCTTGTATTGGGAGTTGGAAAATAGATTTGTTGAAAAACTAGAAGTCAGTTTATTGCAGAATGGTTCCTAATTCTTAGAGTCTGATTGAAGGAAGGTTGGAGATCAGTTTGTTGATGAGTTACTAGTCTTATAAGAATTGTGGTCAGTTATTGATAATGGAGGAATCCATGTTTCCTTGGTGAGTTGTCAAACTGCAAAGAAGTCATGTTAAGGTGCATTGGTAAGCCTTTGGGTCAAGAGGAGTTATTGTCATCATTGATAATGATTGTTAAGTTGAAGAGAGTAAATAATCTTGTTAGATTCCTCACCTATCTGTTTGAAGGTCTTAATTCGAGTTTGGGTCAATAGTACCCTTGGAGTTTTATTGTTGTTGTTGGATGGTTTTATAATAGTATATGGTCAAAAATTTATCTATGCTTGTGACAATGTTTTTATACAGTTGAGGATTTTCTAAACTTACAACAATTTGTTACAAGCCAAATTTTTTTGGTGGAAAATATCATAATTATTAGATTTTGTTACCTGTCTATGATTAAAACTTATTGGAGTGTGAGTTTGATTTTTTTTGAAGATCTAAATATTCAATCTTGGTAAATAAAAATCAAGTCAGATAATATTAGAGAAGAACAAAATAAAGAGACACTTGCTAGATTATGGGCTAGATTGAAAAGAAAAGGTGATGGGAAATGTTATTTTTTCTTGCAATGCTTGTAAGGGCTTAAAGATGAGAAGACTTTTAATCACAATAGCTGAGAAACATTATAGGTAGCATGGGCATGTTGAAGGGGGGGCATGATTATTGTCAATCGATAAGTTGTTCATTATATGTCTTTATATTGATTGAATTTGTAAATATTATATAATTTTAACATTTTTATATATTAAAAAATTCACTTCATCATGATCATGGTTTATTTGTGTCAGTCATTATTATAAAGGTGGGGCAACCTAGGGCACATTATATGGATTATCATGGCCCAAAAAATGTGTTTTTACAAGAGGAGTAACATGGAGCTGTGAATATCAAAGAATAAGTTAATGATCCTATGGAAGAAGATGATCATGCACTAGAAAACACAGCTGAAGATGATGGTACAAATACATGAATCCATGACACTTTTAGTGGCACAGATGATCATGATGATCGAGATGACTTTGATGATGTTCATGATTTATCTGTACTTGAGAAGGCAAACGAGCCCCTTTATGAAGTCTATGAAACAATTCTTCTCTCTATTATATTGTTGTTGGTGAACTTGAAGTTATGAAATGTTTATCCAACATAAAAATCTCACAAATGTAAAGGTATGTCATATATGTCATCTTTTTTCATCTATTTTTGTTGTTAGTTCATCACTAGTAAATAAAGGATGAAATATGTACCATTAATATTCTTTATATTAACAAGAAAAAATTTGTTGTAGATTGATAGGTGAATTTTTGTCACCACTATCAAATATTTTACGTCGTTCATAACAAAATTTATCTGTCATTATGAAAGATATTGGAATGGAGTATCAAACAATAGATGCATGTCCCAATGATCATATTATATATTATAAACAACATGAATTTGCAACAAAAATTTTTGAATGTCATATCAGTAAATATCAAATAGATCAACTAACAAAAAAGGTGCCTCGTAAGGTTCTTCGTTATATTCCCATTATTCCATTTATGTAACAATTATTTAGGGGTGAAATTGTAGCGTAATTTATGGATTACCATGCATGGAATAGAAGTGGAGATGACATTCTTCGAATGCCTACATATTGTTCTCCATTTAGGTACATGGAGGGAAAATGACCACACTTTAAAGAAGAACCTCATAATCTTAGGCCTTCATTGGCAATGGATAGTGTTAATCCATTTGGAGAGCTTAGATTTATTTACTCAGTGTGACCAATTTTTTTTTATCAACAATAACATTCCTCCATGGATGTCGATAAAGAGGGAGCACATAATATTGGCAATGATTATTCCAGGCATTTGTTTGCATCAATTTTCTTTAACGTAGTAGCATCTCATTTGTCTTATTTGTTGTATAATGACTTATATTTTTTCATTTACAAGTCATGCACATTAATATATATGTGTGTGTGTGTGTGTGTGTGTGTAATTATGTATATATATATGTATATGTATATATGTATATATATATATATATATATATATATGTATATGTATATATATATATATGTATATATATTGCACTAAAATGGTTATAATAATTATCTAATATTTATATTCATTCAACTAGGTAAGTACCAAGTAAAAGATATGAATGTATATATCAAGCTTCTTATCGACGAGTTATTAAACTTATGGAATGACGTCACTATGTATGACATCTCTAGACCAATAGGACAAAGACAATTTCAATTACATGCAATGATTGTATGGACAAATCATGATGCCCCAGGACTAACACATTTTTGTGGTATGTTATAACATTCAACTGCACTTTAACAATATTTAATTTTATGAAGTAGATATCATGCATATTTTTTAAATAATCTATTCATTATATATAATTATAAAAATTGACATATTTAATCCAATTATATATGATTTTGCAGGTCTTCAAACAAAGGGAAAATTTGCATGTCCAGTTTGTGGTCCAAAGATGAAATCTTGTCGTTCGACAAGTTTAGGAAAGCAGTTGTTTGATGAGTATAAGCACTTCCTTCATAAAAATCATAAGTATCGAACTACTGAACAACATTTTTCCAATGAGAAAGAAGAGACTATATCTAAACCACGAATAATGACATCTCGCATATGGAAGTTAGAATATAATATAATTAATCATCAAGATTATACATCGGATCAAATTGTTTATCTATCATATATGATATGTTTGGAATTTATATTTTTATATTGTGTTTTTTTTACTCATGTTATTATTGACAATGATTTTCGTTGTTAATTTTTTTAACTTGTATGTTTCATGAAGGTCGTCAAGGCATTAATGGTCAACTTCCACAGAGACTGAAAAGTTATCCTAGACAATTTAGTAGGTTGTCCTACTATGAGCAGCTACAAATTGTGCATTCATTTGATACAATGCATATCGAAAAAAATATAACAGAAATGTTATGGAAAATATTGGATAGAAGGCATGGTAAAGAAAAAATTGTCAAAATTTGTAGTGAGATTCAAAAAGCCAATCGTGCAATGAAAAATTTCATTCAATTAAATAGCGATGGAGACCAAATTAATATAAGTTCCCTTCCTTGTTTATTAACGGAGCAGTAGAGCAATGCTATAAAAGAAGTCATGCTAAAAATTTGATTTTCCAAAGGATTTGTCGCGAACATAAATAATATCATGACAAAGAAAGTTGAATTTGGGTCAAGGATAAAAATGCATGATTGGCATACCTTCATTAAGGTAATTATTCTAGTATGATATATATATATATATATAAATATATATATATATATATATATATAATGCATGTACTTTTTAGTGTATTATGTTTACTAGTTTTGAAAAAATAATAAAAACATCATTTTGTAATTGTTGCAGTATGTTCTACCTCTATCTCTCCGAGACAACTTCAACAACAATGTCAAGCAAGTTATATATGATCTTGGAAAATACACGAGGTAAGTAGTGATATTTTTTCAATTCATTGTATAGATCTTATATTTTCCATTTGTTTTACTTCTTATCTAATATATTATATATTTTTGTTAAATCTAATTAATATATTTGCGTCTTTAATCACTTGTAGATGGATGACATCTAAACAAATCAATAAATATGATATAAATTATTGGAAGAGAAAAATTTCTCGTCTAATGTGTGAAATGCAAAAGTGTCTACCTTCGACATTTTTTAATACATAAGAACACTACCTCATACACCAAGTTGAGGAGATTGAATTGTGTGGACTTGTACACATAAGGTCAATGTGGATGGTTGAGAGACTTGAAATTTTTTAAAGATTTAGTTAGACAAAGAGGACATCCTGAGGATTCTATGGTGGGGGGATATATGGTATACCAGAACATGGTGTAAATTTCTAAATATCTTCCTAAGTTTGCAGCAAAGATCCATGTAGATCGCATTTGTGATCTCGGATCTGTTAAAAAATTTGAAGGGGAGTACCTGATGGGAAAAGGTAGATTGAGGAAAGTGAGAGGTAATTATTGTGTGCTAAAAATGTGTCACACTTCTATGAATCATTATATCCAAGATCACTCAAGAATGAGGTCTCAAATGGTGACTCATAACTCTCTATTCATGGAGTGCAAAGGTGTGTGATGGAGGCCCTCAGATTGACCTAATTTGTGCTCTTGCAAGTACACCATAAAATGAGAGATTCTATATGATAATGCATGATTTTTTCTATATGATAATGAAATTAATCTATATGATAACAATGCATGATTATTCTATGAAAGAAAATACGAATGAAAAATTAATCTAAATGAATTGCTATGAATGCATGAGAGAAGAAGACAAGAAGAGAGAAGTTGCAATATCCAAGCTCAAGTGCTCAAATTCTCCTCCAAAATTGCTCTCTAATCTTGCATCATACCAATAAACTAAAGAATATGTGTGTTTTTTGATTATCATAATTATGCAAATGAGAAGGAGAGACTTACTTATAAAGAGCAATGGACGGTGGAGATTAAAAGGTAAAAAAAAGAAAATAAAGCATGTTAGTAATAACTGAGAGGGGGGGGGGGGGGGGGGGAATNGGGGTGAATCAGTGGCCTCAAAAATTTATCCTTTAAACTTTAATCCACCAATCAATACACCTCAGATTATTAAGTCCCTACAAGATGCATGCCTTGAAATACTTGAAATAATTAACTGTCTATCGATTTACCTTGTCTGTCCTTATTCTCCTTGATTATCGATAAACAATAAAATTTATTTACTAAGATTTAGTAAATATGTAGAGTATACCAATAAATCTAGAAATGCATATGTGAAATGTAAAATAATAAAGTAATAAACCATACACACATAACAGCGATTTTAACGTGGAAACCCTTTTAAGGGAAAAAACCACTGGGACCGGTACCCCAAATTTTCACTCTTCTAAAGTGAGCCCTGTTAGGAGCCAACCTTGTTAAAGGTTACAAACACACTGTTAAGTGTGACCTTGTTAGAGAATTTTATACATATAGGTTGTCACTTAGTTTCTGACATCTATTTTGCTACCATCCTTGAATCAACCTCCTTCTTAGATTGTCAATAGGCTTTAGAAAAATCTTGCTACCATCCTTGAATCAACCTCCTTCTTAGGCTGTCAATAGGATTTATGAAAATTCAATGCTAATTTCATGAATCAACCTTTTTGGAAATCTGTTAGGATATACCTCAATCATAGAAGACTGTTAAGTCCTGCTCTGTTAAGAGACTTGATGCTTCAATGGTTAAACTGAAACACTATGACCTGTTTCTAATACAACTTTGAATTGCAGATTTTTAGATCTATTTAAGTACAATACCTCTCTGATCAATGTATCAATTCAATTCCTTTTCCTCCACACTTTCTGCTCTGTGATGCTGTGCTTCACTATTTGTCAGTGTCTGCATAATTCTTTAGCTCTCCCTCAACTTGATTGATTAGGACTTTATGAAATTTATCTTTCACCAGTTTCTCTTCAACATCCTCTTTCTATTCACTCCCCTTCCATGTATCTCATGGCTTGCGGAAATGAATTATGCTTGTCTCTTATATAGAAATGATATTCCTTAATTCATGATTCTTGATTCTTGATTCTTGGCATGAAAAATAATCCATCCAAATTGATTAACGGCTTTAAATCCTAATTTTTCTTGTAGTTATCTTCTTGCCAACTGTATAAATCTTCTTTAAATCAATTACTTAACTGTGGTCGAATAAAAAAAATAAAACAACCAGTTAAGTCTATCCTTAAGCTATGCTAGCTAGATATTTTGTCATTTTTCAAACTCTCTATTTTGTCAACCAATTATGTAGTTCGTCGTTGCTGACAATTGCCTGTTCTGTCGGTGTAACTCTAGTTAGCTTCAGGATCTCCGTCTATCGGAAAACACTGTCTTCTGTTCGTCAGGCATCCTGTGATTCTGCTTCGTCAAGAAACACTATCTTTTGCTCATCGGGTATCACTGTGACCTTTTTCTCTGTCTTTACCGATGGTGTGCACTTCGTCAGTGTTGTCTGTCACTTAGTGAATACTTGACTTTTATGCATTACTGAAAGCATAATCATTGTTCCATTGATTCTCTGAAGTCTTTGGCATTATGTACATGATCGTACAAATGATATCAAGTTGACATCAATGACAATACATACTATTAATTGATTTAATATTTTGCATCATCTTCAACTTAACATTATAAAACATTCAATCAGTTACATGTCATTAATATCTCCCTTTGGCATTGAGTGTCAATTTCTCTCTGTTCTTCTTCTTTGATGTCTCTGTCTTTTGTTTGCAAATTTTATACAAATTCTCTCCCTATGGATATGATCTCTCCCTGTTTGGAGTAATCTAATAATGAATAGTTTCTGATGATAATATGGAACATTCTCTCCCTTTGACAACAATGCCAAGCAAATATTTTACAAATATATTACATTCATGTCAAACAATTATTTCTTCTATCCATAATATATTTCTTGAATTTCCCTTATCCATCATCAATACAACAATATGCTCTGGTGCTTGTTTCTGATATATTCTTTTTTGTATATAGATGTAGCTTTGAAGTTCATCTTTTGCTTGCATCAATCATGAATGATATTCTGATAATATATGGCTGATGCAACCTTCAGTCCTTTACTAACTAGTAGACATGGGTTTGACCCCTAGTCTCTTTTTTAGGTACTCAAATATATCCTTGGGCAGTGGCTTGGTGAAGATATTAGCCAATTCTTCCTTTTATTGCACATATTCAAGTATCACCTCTTTTTCTTGAACTTGTTCTCTTAAATAATGATACTTGATGGCAATGTGTTTAGTCTTTGCATGCATGACTGGATTCTTAGAAATGTTTATTGCACTGGTGTTATCACAATACATAATCACTGGTTCTGAGATCTTCATATGCATACCTTCCAGCAACTGTTTGATCCATGTAATATTTGAGCAGTTTGCAATAGCAGCAACATATTCATCTTTTGTAGTAGACTGAGAGATGCATCCTTGCTTCTTGCTAATCCATGTGACAAGTCTGTCACCCATAAAGAATGCTCCTCCAGTTGTGCTCTTCCGGTCATCAAGATTTTCAGCCTAATCAGTGTCGGTAAACACTTTTAGTTTAAATTTTCCTTCTCTTCTATACCATAAGCCAAATTCCTTAGTATTCTTTAGATATCTTAGAATTCTTTTCATAGCAGTCATATGTGTTTCCCTATCATTGATCTGTACATAATCTGATTTACCTCTGTTGTCTTGTTTTCCTTTGTTAATTTGCATCCAGTAGCCATTGGTGTTCCAACAGGTTTGGAATCTTCCATCTTGAATATTTTTAGGACCTCTTTGATGTATTTGGATCATGTAATGAAAATACCTTCACTTTGTTGAATGATCTGTAGACCAAGAAAGAACTTGATCTCTCCAAACATAGACATCTCAAACTTTTTGCTCATTTCATCAGTAAATGATTTGTATAGCACATCATTGCCTCCAAATATGATGTCATCAACAAATATTTCACCATTCAAAGTGTTAGCATTAGTATCTTCTTTCAAATAAAGATTATTATTTTCACTAGTCCTTATGAATCCAATACTTATTAGATAGGAATGGAGTCATTCATACCAGGCTCTGAGAGGTTGTTTCAATCCATACAAGGCTTTGTGAAGTCTACATACCATGTTCCTATTGTCTGGATCCATAAACCCTTCTGGTTGTTCAATGTATACCTCTTCTTAAAGTATTCCATTTAGGAATGTGGACTTGACATCCATTTGATATACTTTGAATCCTTTATATGCAGCATAAGAAAGTAGTATTCTTACTCCTTCTAGCCTAGCAATGGGTGCAAAGGTTTCTCCATAGTCTATACCTTCATCTTGTGCATACCCCTTGCATACTAGTCTTTCTTTGTTCCTTGTGACTTCTCCATTCTCGTTCAGTTTGTTCCTGAATATCAATTTTGTACCAATAAAATTCTTTTCATTTGGTCTTGGCACAAGTGACCATATCTTGTTCTTCTCAATCTACTCAATCTCATCATTCATAGCACTTATCCATTCTTCATTATCTAGTGCAGCATTGACAGATTTTGGCTCAAACTCACAAATTAAACAATTTGAGTTTAAAGACTTACT
>MU224520.1:1826732-1848929 GCA_018584345.1 Thuja plicata
ATTAAAAGAGGAATTTTCTTTTAATTAAATAAGATAAGATTATTTAATTAAAAGAGGGATATTAATTAAATAAGATAAAATCATTTAATTAAAAAGGGATATTTTAATTAAATAAGATTATTTCATTAATAAAAAAAAAGATGTTTTCTTTTAATTAAATAATATTATTGAAAAAAATGATCAAACCTTAGAAAATATTGAAATAATTAAATTAATTACGATTTGATAAAGGAAAATGATTTGAATTGAAAATATTGCAAAGCATTGATTCAGGAATTTGATAAATTGATTCTCGTCATTTGATAAATTGAAGTGTGGGGGCCCATAGTCTAGGCGACCATTTTAGGGTGCATACAATTATAAGATGGTCATGGAGATTAATTAGAATATATTTTACATTTGGTTTTTATGTATAATGTGTTGGTTCCCAAATCGACAGAATGGAAAATTCCAAATAATTTGGCAGAACCTAGGCAGGTAAACCTTGTCACAAATTGGCTCTTCAAGTTGGTGGTTTTTATAGAAGATTATATTTTATTTATCTTATTTTATGTAATCTATCAAGATGACATTAGTGTCTTGAAATAGATTCAATTGTGTATTCTTCACAACTATCTTCAACTACTCAATTTGTTGCCTTGAAATTATTTTAAATCTTCTATTGCTTTGAATCTGATTGATTTTATTCTTTTATGTTGCTCTATATGTTCCATCTGAAAGTAGTAATTGATTTGGATTGAAGTTTTTATCCTTTATGTGTAAGACCAAACCTTTATTCTTAATGGGCACCTAGTCACTTCTCCTCAAATCTTCATGTATAACTTTGAAAGACACTTTTTAAACTTTCCCCTTGGGTAAATCTATCAACCATTCAACTCTATTAATGTAAAATAATTAAACACATCAAAAACCAACTAGTCTAACTGAGTTTAAATTCTCCTTAAGAAGACCAATCAGACAATAAATATAAGGACAACACTTCTTGATATTCAAATTAGTGTGAAAGTAAATAACTTCTTTGCATAAGAATTTAAAATGACTATTAGTTCCTTGAATTAATTATCACAGAGAACTAACTTGATAAGAAAATAATCAACACTACAATTGCAGAGAAGCGAACTAAGTCTTTGTATTTATTTTGAAATTCTTGGTACATGGATTTTCTTACAACTTCCTTCTATTCTCCTATATCTATTGTCTATATTAATCTATATCGTATGGTCTCCCCTTCTACACAATTCTAGTTTCTCCTTTATATAAAACTAGGAGAAGCGACAAGCTTCAAAATGTTTACAATTGTACCTTTTCATAACTAAATAGACACCATAACAACCTTCAATTTCATGTTAAAAAAAGTGAAAAGATAATTAGAGTAAAGGAAAATTATGATTGAAATGAGGGAACAGTGACCCCAAGGTCTGATTCATCATGCAATCCTTCACAAAAATTTCTCTTTATCTTCAGATGCTTGTTATTTCCTCTGGGATCCCTTTTTGATAGGGTTTAGATACTTATGAACCTATGCCAAAATATGAACATGAGTTGGCCATTGGTGATGAAGGATGTTCGACATGCTAAGAAAGTGATCTTTTCATTTCTTACTGCTATAGCCCTGACTTCAATCACAAACTTTGAGAATCTATTTTCTAATACCACAACTATGACCAAGAATATGTTGAAACTCTTAATGCTAAAATATTTATCCTATTTCAAATGAGATTTGACATTTTGAACCATGTCTTTAAATTCTATCTTCCATTCCTCTAGACTCTTGACACAGACTTCTTTATCAATAATTTCATAAATTGACCAATGTTTAATGGTATGGAAGAAAGATATTTTCTCCTATATTCTCCCTTCCTCTTGCTCTATATATCCAATTTCTCTTATGAGTGCATCAATCATTTCATATGTTTCCTTTATCTCTTTAGGTGCATTCTGATCTCTTTGAGTAACTTCAATAAGCTTGATCAAATCAAATTGAGAAGGTTTCCATCTCCTGGAAAGCTCTTTTAGTTGTGGCTTATATTTGTCAAATGTTGCCAACATGTCCAATAAAACCTGATACATATCATATACTTCATCACATTTACTGATCATTAGATCAACCCTGTGTATCAATACTTGTTCTAAAGCATTTAGTCTTTGTGTGGGAATTTCTTGTAAAAGCATCTCATTTGTGCTTCTCTATTGGTCATTTTCCTCTTCATATTTTTTTTAATCTTTTCTTTTGACACTTCTTCATGTGTCACATCAACAAGTGTGAAAGGTGCATCTTTATGCAATACCAAAGCTTTGCTTTGGTTATTTCCTTTCAATTATTTTATCTAATTTTGAAATCTTTCCCTTTCAAGGTATAATTCATTAATAACTTTATTCATTTCCATTTCCCTATTTTGAGTCTACTCTACTTTCTCCTGCACGTACTTGAGTTGATCTTTCTTAAACATTTCCCTATACATTAACTCTGAAGCAGATACCAAGGGATTAGTGTTCTCTATTGTTTGAATTTTTTCCATTCCATCATTTCCTTTCACAATGTCAAGAAGTTTGGGCTTATGAGGGCCCTTGAAACTCACCCATGTGGCTAAAGTATCAGTCTTGGGGTTATACCCTGATCTTTCTATCTTTTCATCAGTATCAAATTCGGTAACAAATGTGGGATCATCTTATTTTCTGACTTGGTCTTAAATAAATAAATCTTGAAGGGTAAGTCCTGGAACAATCGACATGTCACTCTTCCTTACCATCTCTCTAGCCTCCTCCAAGGTGAAATTTATCTCATCAAGATTAAGCTCCTTGAGTATTTTCTGAATTACTTCCTTATTCTTTGACTCTTCCACTCCCATCAGATTTAATTGCTTCATTTCTTCAAAAAAATTTATTTTCATCTGTATCCAAAAATCCTTGAATTCTCGAGTTTCAATAATTTTTTCATCCTAAATAAATATTGTTGATATAAATTCCCTTTCATACATGAAATTAATAGGTTCCTCTTCTTCCAAAAGCTAAGCATTATAACCATGAACTTCCTCCTAAAATACCAATGGAGAACCAAGCTTGTCCACTTCTTCATCATTACCAAGTGTCTAAGTGCACTAGCGGCCTCTTCAATATCTCCATCTCCTTGTGAGTCATCATGGGGAACAATATGTGCTACTTCTATTGGAATTATATGATGTTCCTAGTGACTGAGAGGGGGGGTGAATCAGGAACCAATAAAACTTAATCCTTTTAATCCACAGTTAGACTAACTTATTTGTTCACATGCATATAACTTGAAAGTAAAGAATCAGATAGAGCACATAACACAATATTTGGTTACCCAGAAACCTTCCAAAATAAATTAAAAATGGGGTGGGGATGATACCCACAAGATTTAGTACTACAGTATAAATTTAGCGTGTTAGAGCTTACAATGACCACTTCTAAGCCTACCCTGTTAGGAGCATAGAAAAGATTGTTAGGTCCACCTTGTTAAAGGATTTTGTACAATACAATAATTAATGCAACTCAGTTAAGAGATTTAGAGAAAGGACTATTAGGTCCACCTTTTTAAAGGATTTTGTCAATCCACCTATGAGAATGAACCAGTTGATGATCTGCTCTGTGCAACTGTGATTGCTGAATAAGATCCTTTGAATATAACTGATCACCTGAATGTGATAGATAAGAATCTGATGTCCTGAATACTTTTGTACTTAAATCAAATTGCCATTTGCATTCCTTATGCATACATGCTCTTAACATAATCATATTCATTATCTACTCATATATTTTTCTACATATTGGATTAAAAAACTATCTTTCATATATATCTTTATCCAACAAATAACTTTGTAAGTCTGCTTGCAATAAACAAAATGATATTTAACAATATATGCAAAGTCGGCTTCAAACTGTCACTCGGGTCCAAAAGACTACTAGGGTGATAAACTGTCACTCGGGCAATGCTGAACACTGGGGTGATGTTGAACACTCAGGTGATGCTGAACACTCGGTCGACATTGTATACTCGAGCAACACTGAATACTCGGGCAACACTGAATAATCAGGCAACACTAAATTTCTAAGTGTTTTGACACTAACTGACAATATGTCTTGCCATAAGGTCTAAATCTCCCCATTTGGCATTAGTGACAAAAACACTTATCATTAAATTTTGTATCTAATTTGCCAAAACTCCCCCATACTGATTGCTTAGGTTTTGACACTGCCTCTGCCGCTCGGGTCCAACTGACTCTATTTTTGTATTTTTCAAAATTACTATTGTAAAATATATCTTCTTCACTATTCACTGTACATATGATATTTACAATGATATTTTCCCCTTTTGTACAATGATATTTTCCCCCTTGTTTTTGATAGAAATGCCAAAAATGACATCTATAGGGTTATCCCAAAGTAGGATAGAAAATCACTATAGACCTTCAAAATTTGAGACAAAGTGTTGTCCCAATTGTCCTGTAGCACCTTCAAGATGTGAAATTCAACGTGTATTTCTGCAGACAACTCTATCATTAGCTCAGCAACTGAGAAGTTGTTTTCATGAATGAGTGTCTTAGCATGTATTATGCGTTTTTGTATTCCATCCATGTGTGGTAGAAGTTGGATCTGGATTGTTGTAAGAGATTCTCTAATCCTTTCTTCTTCTCTCAACACTTCAGCCTATAAATCAGTAAGATACTTTATTTTTGTGAAGTGAGCAGAACTGGTGCTCAGGTCAAGTGCTAACTGCCTTGCACTTTCCTTCAATTCTGCATCGATCTTTACTAACTTGTTCTTGATTTCCATAGTAAAGTTAGAGGAGTCACTCAAATTTACAAATAGTGCTACCACATTTTTCACAGTAGTTTCTAGAGTGATGATGATCTTTGTAAGATGCACCTGGTCAATTGCAATCTTCTTTGCAATGTTCTCTAGAAACTTGTTCTCAAATTCTTTTCTGCCTTCTCAAGTAACTTCTCCTAACCATTCATATCTGTGTTGAACTTGTGGAAAATGTCAACAAGTTGTTCCATTATTGATTCACTCTCATTGACTTCAATCTGAAATGCATCTACAAATATTCCTTTGACATCTTCAAGTACTTTATTCCTTTGTCTTTCCTTTCAGAGCTTTTGCTGTGTGGCTCTTTTCTTCCACAGTTCTCCCAAAATATCCATTTGCTCTATAGATAGGTTGGATAGATCCCAAGTAGGAATCACAATTTATTTATCTAGATCTATCTCATCAGTAATTACTACCTTTGACTTAGGACTCAGTGAAGGAATAATTTCCTTACCTACCTCATCCTTTGCTTCAGTATTAAATCCAATTAGGTCATTGACCTTTACAGTACAAATTGTTGGATCAATATTTACTGATGAATCCATATTAGCAGTAGAAATATCTAAATTGCCTTTCTGTGACTCGGGTGTGCATATCTCAGTAGTAAGAGGAGCCTATTTCTCTGTCTTTGTCTAACAGATGTAGATTTTGCAACCTTGTCTTTGCTCGGAGGTACTATATTGAGTATAGGAGATTGGGGTAGTGATGTCATTACCTCAACTACAATCTGATCTACATTGGACTCTTCAATAATCTGTACCTCGGGTAGAGTATCATCATTTCCTTGTGGTGGAGGGTTCATACTTGGTACTTCTTCCTTCACATTTCCTTCTTCTATCTCAAATATTGATTTCCACACTAATGTGGCACACTGAGCTACATCTTCTATGTTCTTGTTCAATAGTTGGAATTCCCTGAATCTGGGGTGTGATTATTCTCATATTTTTTCAAGGCATCTTTTACTTCTTTGCCTTTCATTGCAGGCATGACCTGCTTCAATGTCTCTTCCCTTATATCTTTTTGAATTTGTACTGCATTCTTCTAGGGAATATATAGTGCCTTAAATAAGTCTTTAGTCATATAACTCTTCAACTTGGAAGGGTCCTATTTCCACTTTTCCATCTTCTCCACCATTGCTTGCTCAATCTTCTTCTTTTCTTCTTCTATCCTAGAAGCATAATTCAGTGACTTCAAAGAACTCATGGCTCTTCCTTCTTCAAGGTCTTTAATCTTTTGATCAAGTGTGGGTGTTGGTTTAGTGAAGACAATAGTATCTTCTTCTTCATCAACCTCTTCATCACTTAGTATAAGTTTTCTCCTTGATCTCCTCAAGGTGACAACAGGAGTAGTTCCTTTTTCCTTTTCTATCTAGCTATTTTCTTCCTCTTCTTCTATGGAGGTTTAACATCAATTTCTTCCTTGTCAGATTCAAATTCCTCTAACTTGACTGTATCCTCTATTTTAACTGTGTCCTCTTTACTCTCAGAGATGGTAGGAGAGTCAGAGGTCTTGCCATACTTCTTCTTGAATGTATCAAGTCTCTTCCTTCCTCTCTTCAATATCTTAGGAATCTCAATCTCCAAAGATATCCTGCTCTTTGCTTCCTCATATGTTCCAAAGTAAGGTGCCTTTGGATTGACAGGTTCATTCACAAGAGCCTCTATGATATCTTTTGTTTAATCATTGTTAACTCCATATGGAAAAGGTTGTACCCATGCAACCCTAGGATTTACTGCTTGTATATAAACCTTATCACAATCAACTAGAAAACATATTTCATCTTTGTACTTCTCAACTAGTTATTTGGGAATTCTCTATCTACTCTGCATCTTCTGTTTGAAAATTTCAAAGTATCCATCCATAATGTTATCAAAGTTATCTCCCATCTCAGCTATGAATTCATTAATTTGATGGATGATTGGTCTATCCTTCTTCCATGATACTTTTCCTTTGGAGGGAAAGAAATTCTCAACATAAAAGAGTATGCAGATTAGAAGAGAACCAAACTTACATGAATTGGTTTTGGATACTCAGATTCTCTCTATATTCTTTCTCAACTAAGTGAGTTGCAATTCTGCTGGGTCAAATATGAGATTCTTCTTTACTACTTTGTATGCTAGGTCAACAGCTTCGCACGCAACACTGTTGGGTTTAATTGAGTTGTATATATTGTGGGATATCACATGAATGCCAAATTTCATCTCCATATCGGTTAATCCATTGAGTCTCATGCCTCTTCCATCCCACTTGGCAAGAGTTAACTTAGCTAGTTCATCCCTGGTTTGGGTTTTGGTAGCTTTTGGCTTTTCTAACATAGGGAACCCGGTGACATGGTGAATTATCTACTTAGTGATCTTCACAGGATGATCCAAACATAGTTACATGTCGTGAAAATGACTTAGAACATATCTCATCCATTTTTTCTAGAAGTCCCTCAGAATATACATGATGTGTGTCAAACCCTTGGTTTTGAGGTGCTTATGCTCGAGCTTTAGATTCCCATCGGTGCATAATTTATCATATGCTTGATTCATCTCACTGGTTGCAAGCTCCTATATGTTGCAGTGATAGAAGCTATGAATGTCATTAAATAGTAACACTCTTGGAGGAATTAGGGAATGAGCTCCCATCGGGTCTATTTCCTCTGCAACTTCCAGATGAAGCTTGAACATCGGAGGATCACAAATTGTATTCCTTACTAGCATCTCTGAAACTTTCTTGACCTTGCTGCTGGAAGTGGATGCCATATTGCTCGAACTAAATGATCAAATTCCACTTTCAATAATGAATTCACACTTAATTTCTAAGGGCTCTGAATTGTCTTGTAAACTAAAATATTTGTAAGCAATAATCTTTACAATCCTTCATATATAAGATATTTTCAATCGTTAGAGTATTTCATTAAATGCTCCATACATAGTAGCTGGTATGACTCGGTTGTTTCTCCAAGATTCACTCGAAAGCTCGGGTGAAACTAACTTTCCAATTATCAATACTACCCGACTCAGCTCGGGTGAGCTAGAGTGACTCGGGTGTAACTAACATTCTTACTCAGGTTGAACTATAATATGTCCTCATGCATCAATATGCGGATATGGACTGTATTGCTTATCTAGAACTGATGTAGGATGGCTTGTATTGCACAATTCTAGTCATCTCCTTACTTTCCTATTCTATAATGATAGATCCACCCATCTCACTATTTAGGGTGTCATTAGATCCTTCATTGCTTTGATATGAACTATCTAAGGACTTCCTTACCCATTGTTTTCTCATATGAGTTCTAATTTTAGAGACTTTGGCTTTACCATTGTCAAAACCAGTATCAAATTTTTCTCTATTCATATAATTCTTTCTTAGATGACCGAGTTGCTTGCACACATAACATCTCTTAGTAGGATCTCTTTTTCTGAAGTGAGTAATTATACAATTTGCACTAATGTGTCCATATTCACCACAGTGACAACATCTATACCAAGTGTTGTAATCCAAACCAAAAATTTCCTTAGCTAATCGTTCTACAGGATTCCATTTCTTAGTTCTGCACTCGGAAGATTTATGACCTTATTTGTTGCATTTGTAGCATTTCCCTTCAAACTTAGGTTTCTCTTTGCATTCACTTTCTCTATGTCCATGTTTGTTGCAACTATAACATTTACCATTAAATTTTGACTTTCCATTGCTCCAACATTTATTTGATGTGTGCCCTGTCTTATCACAATAATTGCATGTAGGTTTGTTGTTCCTTTGAGCTCCTTGTTGTTAGGATTCACCTTGTTCAGTATAACCTAATCCAGTTTGTCCATGATGTCTGAGTTCTGTTGTCTGATCCATGCTAGTTTGTGAATTCATCATAGTTTCATTTGTTTGTTTTCAGTATTGAGATCATTCTGCAGTCTTTCATTTTCTATCCTAAGATTGACAACTTCTTGTGTTGCATTGTTGAGTTGCCTTACCAAATCAGCTTGTTGAAGTGACAAGTGTTGGATTTGTTTTTCTTTTTCTCCTAATCTTGTACTCAACAGTATTTTATCTTCTTGTGCTATATTTTTGTCATCTTCTACTTTGGTCTTTAATTCCGTGACTTCACACATTCTAATTGAGTGAACTTCCTGTTCTGTTTTCAATTTTCTGACTTCTTCATGTAAAGAGATATTCTTTGCAAGAAAGTCTTCAATGGCTGCATCACTTTCTTCTGAGCTTCTGTCTTTGCAAAATTCTTCAATTCTTTCTTCTATATAGTTCTTTTCATTCATCTGCATTGCTAATTATTTTCTTCTCTTTAGGGAAAGAGAGAGCTGCTCCTTAAGTATTATGATCTAATCCATGACCACTTTAAGATCTATATTTTCATTCTCAATGGCTCTCTCCAGTTTATAGGTTTCCATATCCTCTAATCTTTTCTCAAGTTGTTAAAATTCTGATAAGAGAACAACTTCTCTAATACCAATTTTTGGAATTATATGATGTGCCCAGTGACTGAGAGGGGGGGGGGGGGCTGAATCAGGAACCAATAAAACTTAATCTTTTTAATCCACAATTAGATTAACTTATTTGTTTGCATGCATATAACTTGAAAAGAACACATAACACAATATTTGGTTACCCAGAAACCTTCCAAAAGAAAGTAAAACTAGGGTGGGGATGATACCCACAATATTTAGTACTGCAGTATAAATTTAGCCTATTAGAGCTTACAATGACCACTTCTAATAGTCTATCTTGTTAGGAGCATAGAAAAGAATGTTAGGTCCATCTTGTTAAGGGATTTTGACAATACAACAAGTAATGCAACTCGGTTAAGAGATTTAGAGAAAGGAATGTTAGGTCCACCTTGTTAAAGGATTTTATTGATCGACCTATGAGAATGAACAAGTTGATGATCTGCTATGTGCAACTATGATTGCTGAATAAGATCCTTTGAATATAAATGATCACCTGAATGTGATAGATAAGACTCTGTTGTCCTGAATACTTCTATACTTAAATCATACTTCCATTCGCATGCCTTATGCATACATGCTCTTCACATAATCATATTCATTATCTACTCATATATTTTGCTACATATTGGATAAAACCAACCATATTTTATATATATCTTTATCCAACTAATAACTCTGTAAGTCGGCTTGCAATAAACAAAATTATATTTAACAATATATGCAAGGTGGGCTTCAAACTATAACTCGGGTCCAAAAGACTACTCGGGTGATAAAATATCACTCGAGTGATGTTGAACACTTAGGTGATGTTGAACACTCAGGTGATGCTAAACACTTGGGCGACACTGAATACTCGGGCAACACTGAATGACTAAGTGTTTTGACACTAATTGAAAAATGTCTTGTCATAAGGTCTACAACTTCATCTCACTTTTTATTTTTAGGAAGAGGGAAATTTTGTTACATCATCAGAATCTAAATCATGAATAATTAAAATTTTATGCCTTTTAGGAGGAGAAGGCTTAACCTCTGGTGGCACATCACTTGTAGATTTTCCAAATAATTTTTAAAAATCTCTCAAACACAATTCCATTCTTATTATCTCATTGGTATGATCATGGTGAAACTGTAGTAATCCCTTTTATCATCTTTCATCTTCTAAATTCTTCAATATATTCCATTTTCTCCATTTTTGCATGACATCTAAAGGATTCATATAATTTCGGGCATTATCTTCAATTATATTTATTTTATGTTTAAATTCTTTTATGAAGGACTTAATGTGACCTTCAAGGTCATAGGCCCTTTCCTTTCCATCTTTAAATTGATATACTCCCTTTAAATTAACTAGAACCAATAGAAAACCCTAAAAATATGACCACAAAGGGCATGAAAGCTCCCTTTTTCCCTGGTCCATTTACTTCCATTTTGAACCACATCATCTGCCAAATAAACTCTAGAAAAGAAACTCTATTAGAAACAAAAACTAGTAGTTTATGAGGGGCCCGCTTGTACCCATTAACTCTAATAAGAGTGTGATCACTCTTATAAATATAGTTAGCAAAATTATGGTTGTAACCCTTCTCATGATCATGTTCCAATGGTCTCAACACAACCCTTATCTTAAGATAAATCATTACCATCTGTAGCCCAAGTGCCCACAATATCCACACAATAAATGAGTCATGAAAAGTGTTGTAATTACAATCTCTATTGTTATTATCCCACACCCTACACCATATCTGAACAAGGAGTCTGCTTCCTTGATCATCCACCATGGTTAATTTCATGGAGTGTCTGAACACATTTATATTTTGGAACAAGATTAGATGTTACAACAGAGAATAATTTTTAAAAGTTCTCATATTCTTCTAGTACACTAATTGGTTGTGTGAAATCCTTTCAACCTCAGTAGCAATATCAAATTCTAGATTGACATTTGGATTCTGAATTCTCATTGACATATAAATCAAATGTATTGGCATTCTTCCTCTATGATCGTCTTCATAAAACTGACACCACCCATGATATGTTTTATGAAATAAATCCATAAACTCCAATGTAGAAATAGAGCCTTACCAGTAACCATCAATTGTTTTTTATTATGTCCCCTCTTCTTGAAATAGGCTACCACATGCAACCCCATACTGTTTACCATCCTGATTCCTTTCATAGTCCACTGGTTACCCCTCCCTGTCAATTATGGTAAGTTATTTCTTGTTCAAACCAAAACATTCAATGATACATGATTTAGAAATAACAAGAATTGGGTTTTAGTCTACTCCTCTGACCATTTTGGTTTCTTGTTTGTAATTACAGGCCAACTGATCAATAAGCTCAATCTATTAAAACATTTGGCACAATAATTTTTTCTAGGTCAAGCTTCATAGGTTTAGACCTAGGTACTTTCTCATCCCTATTATTGTAGAAATACCAAAATAGGGACCTACCAATATGTGGTATATTAGCATCTTTACATTGAGACCAGAAATCCTAGAAAATTACCTTTGTTCTAGTATCAACAGACCTAGGAAACACATCTAGGAGGGATTCTTCTAAAGGTATTTTATGTACCTCACCCTTTTCTTCCTCTTTAACCTTTCTCTTAAGCATTTTATAAAATAAAATTTGTGCTGCAAATAGAAAGGTTAACTTACTACTTTCTTCCAAGCCTTTTGCAACTGACGATGAAATTCTTCCAACCACTTCACTTTCGTCTCATAAAATCCTTGAAGGTCAATTATCACTTGTGTTGTTTTAATTCATGCATTGACTCTTTTAATTTTGAGCTCATAAGCATTTAATTCCTATCGCACTTCCACATGTTTATTTTGTCACTTTGGTAAAATGACGGCCAACTCATTTTAGTAACTCTTTCACTACTTTGAAAATTTATCTTATTCATATCAGCAAAATGGTGACCATTTCACCAATTCGCAAGTGGAAAATATGCTCTTAATGAAATATCGCTAGGTTCACTATTGTGTATATAGAAACTATACCTTCATGAAATTAGTTTGAAATCTATCAATTATATCGAAAGATAATCTAAATTTAAGAAAAGGATTGAAAAATTAACAACAAGCATTCCATGGTTCTCTAAATAAGCATGATAATCAAGCTATCATCCTTAATCTCCATTAGTGACAGTCCTAGAATGAGAAATGATGTTTGATATGCCTAATCTAGCTCTCAAATTGTCATACAATTCATTCAATTTTGATCTCAAAACTCACTATTATGCTTAAAATGCTATGATCTCAAAGTGATTTCTCTATAGTGTAGATGAAATTGCTCATGAATGTCTAGGATTAGTAATGCTCTAAAATTTCTTGGTATTTATAGGATTTCCCAAGGGTAGGGGATAGAGTTAAGTTGATCATGATTTAAGCTTGGTTGAGTTGAAGGCTTTCAAATGGTTTCAAATGGAGAGACCATTAAATGTTGGTCTCAAAGGTTGGGACAAATAGACAAATTGAGTGGTGAGGATGTTAAAGGGTCAAATGGGTGATCAAGAGTGAAAATTTTGGAGTGATCCATGTGCTTTCAATTCTTGATTCTCATTGGTTCTTCAATTTCTTGTCTCCTTTGGTTAAAGAAAATAGGATTTAACTAATTTAATTAATTAATTAAATTAGCCATGTAAGGGAATAGGTTGAATTTGGTTTTTGATTTAAACTATATAACTAATTGATTAAATCAATTACATAGTTTTGATTAATCCCTTTTAGGCTTAGATTTAATTAATTGATCCTTTGATTTTGAAGTGATTTAGTCTCATTTGATTTGATAAATTTCCATTTGATTTGATTAAGTACACCTGACCAAATTTAGGTGTCTACAAATGCCCTTCTTTGAATTGATGTGTGAAGCGCATTGATTCAAAGAAAATCAATGTCCTGATCTGATTGACTGATTTGATTGATTGATTTGATGTGATAAACTTGATTTGATAACTTGATGCAAAACTTGATATAAAACTTGATGTGAAAACCTGGTATTTGATGAACTGCCTGATGAGAAACCCTGATTTGAAAAACTGATGACAGACAACAAAAAAATGCCCGACTGATAGCAAATTAAAATTTTAGTACCCCATATTTAAATCTTGTTGCAAAACTATAATAAAAAATCATGTTTTGACCATATGATGCCCCCTCAAAAATAAAAATAGAATTGATACCAGAGGAAAAATGATGTTAACAATGAAAGTACCAAGTCAATTTGGGTTTCATTTTAAAAAACCATGATGAAAAATTGATCGCAAAATGCCTTAGTGATGAAAAATAATATTTTTAAGGAAATAAAGGGTGAAAAACTCTTTGAAATTAGGTCAAAAAGTATAAATACAAGTAAAAAAGTCATTTTTACCATCCATTTTCACTTTTTACCCCACATTGTTGCTCTGAGCCCTTTGGAGATTTTAACAATGATGGTCCCTATTTGTGAGCATTGATTCAAGTGATGACATAGATTTTAGAGGCCTTCTGACTATGGACCTCCGGTGAGTGATTCCAACCTCTTCATGCATTTATTACTGCATTTAATACTTTTAAATGTTCATTTAATGCCTAGTTAGATTTTTTTCATCAAAATTTTGCAAAGTAATGCGTAGGATAGATTAAATGATGCGTAGCAGCATAAAGTAGCACATCCGTGTACCCAAGCGTCGTGTAGGAACAACGAAGTTGTGCATAAGAAAACCTTGATTTAACACATCAGATAGGTAAAATGACATGTATAAAATCCTACGTAGAAGCCAAGAATGAAGTAACACTTAAGAAATGTTAAGTCATGTGTATGATGTTAAGTGTCGCATATTATGCAAAATGATGCCTTTGAGTGGTGAAGTATTGTGTAGGATGTTTAAAGTTATGCGTAACCTAAAATGACATGTAGGATATCTGAAATAGCACATACACACAGGAAAAATGATGCCTGGGTGAGAAAAATGAAAAACATGATCTTTTTTTTTTGTCTCTGATAGAATGAATACCAGATTAATTGCAAAGATAGGTAGGTTCGATTTAGTAATGAAACCAAGTGTTTAGGTTGTTTATGATAATCAGTTAGATGGATGTTTAAAATATCAATCAACTTGGGCAGGATAAGATAACTGATCTATTTTCCCATTCTCATGATATAGAGTTAGGAAAAATAGTTGATGTTTCTCAAAAAGAGTGATAGGTTGATTTGATGTTTGATTGATGTAGAATAATACACTTGAATGATGATACTAATTGAATTCACTTGATTTTAAAAATAGGTATTGTTTCAGAAGTTATACATCCGGGGCGTACCATCTTGGCTTGTAGATATGGTATATCAGTTGATGGGTCATGAGAGATGTTTGATTGGTCGTTGTGGTCTATATTCCTTCTTGAGTTACCTCAGTTCCAGATGAACCAAGGACTACTGACAGCTATGTCAGAGCGATGGCACTCTGACCATAATAACTTCCATTTTCCATTAGGAGAGATGACTATCACACCAAAGGACATGTATAGGTTGTTGAGGATCCTGACTCGAGGAGAGTGGGTATACTACGATCAGCTCTATGATGGCACTGTATGTAGATGGGTCTTTGCACATCCTATGATTGGTGATGAGATTATTCTATGGGCATAGTTTGTTTCTTTCGCTCTTGTTCCTGCAGTATTAGGTGCATTTATTGGTGGTTTACTGTTATCAGATCGATGAGGTCATGTATTTCTAGTGGGTTGGGGTCATATTATCAAGGATATGATCATGTATCCATAGAGATTTGATTGGGGTTCCTGCATGCTTGCGTAGTTATATCATGAGTTACACCATGTTGTATATAGAGGTAGTGCCACGTTATCAGTCAGAGCTATTTTATTGCAGTTATGGACATGGAAGCATATCCCTATTTTGAGGCTGATTTCTACTAGATAGAGAGATCCTGGATGGTCGTATGCATACTTGTATAATGACATGGTTGTCCAGCCTTGGCTGGGCAAGTTAGATTTTTGGAGATGTATGCTCGATGATATAGATCAGGTCATATGAAGACCATATCTAGGATGTGAGGCTTGGCATGAGGATGATGACGAGTTTCCTTACATGTTTTTACCACGATGGATGATAGGTCGGTCACCCCTAGTGATCAAGAGATTTTTTTGTTATAGAGAATCTCAACAGTATGGTAAAATTCAAGACATGTCACAGGGTTTAGCATTATATGCTCGAGTTCAAGTAGAGAGATCTATGTGGCGTGCTTAGGTTAACTTCCAGTACACCTGTGATGAGATTGATAGATTAGGATATGTTCAGTGCGATATGCGAGATCACATAGAAGATATTGGGATGTCTGCAGATTATGCATAGTGGTTTTCTTGACATGGGTTCCCAAGGTTCACTTATCCTAGTGAACCAATTCTTGATATGGATGATCCTTCAGATGATGATGATGACGGTAGTGGTGGCAGACGAGGAGGTGGCAGAGTACAGAAGAGTACAGAGAGGTCCATGCTTTTGGAGGGATCCTTAGTGAGCTTGCGACAAAGGTAGAGGATAGGTAGGTCCACATATGAGGGGTGTTCATGTGCAAGGTAGAGGAGCTAGCTATAGGATGAGATCAGTACAATAGTACTAGCAGCAGTATGGGGACAGTGCTGACAGAGAGTTGCTAGAAAGGCTCAGATTGTTCATGCTAGGTAGGGTCTTGGTCCACATATTCCATCATAGCAGGTGCCTATAGGTCCATAGATTCCAGCACAACAGGTGCCACAAATTTATTTTTAGTCACAGGCTCCATTTCAGCCACAGGTTCACTTGCAGCCACAAGCTCATGTTCAGCCACAGGTTCCCTTGCAGCCACAGGTTGACTTGCATCCACGAGCTCATATTCAGAAATAGGTTCCAGTGCCACCAAGTACTATTAGTAGATTGGAGTAGGATGTTTAGGTATTGCAGTCTGGTTTGGCTATAGTTACCAATAGGATAGATCAGTTCAGAGCTATGATGCAGGTATTTATGGCCAGGATGGATCAAATAGCCAATGGTACTAGTTCTAGTCGAGCTCCTCCTACTACATATGATAGATCATTAGATAGAGATCCAGATGGGATTGGTTGTACAGGTGACACAATAGGTGGATTAGGTGCCCCTAGCAGGTCATATTGATATTGAGAGATCATTGGATCACATGCATTGTATTTGATGTATCAGAATTATTGATTTGATCAGGACTTTGATGTACCCTCTTGCTATGATGTAGCTTTGATATGTCAGACATTTTATTTGCATTTGTTATGATGATTTGATCCCTTCTAATTTCCATGATGAGATACGTGAGACTTTCTTTGATGATATGATGTCTATATGATGTTACAATGCACTTTATTTTAGATGCTATGGATGCAATGCCTTATATGTGACATAGTTAGATGAATGAAAATGTATGCAAGTCTATTTATAAATGCTTTTAATTTATGATGGATGCAAATCTAAATGATAAATACAATGCAATTAATGTAAATGAATGCATGTTCTTTTTTTATTTTGATAATGCAATATTCCAATGAAATGTACCTATATGAATGATGAAATGTTTATAATGATTTTAGATAATGAATAATGTTTAATGATGTATAAATTGTAAATAATGTTTAATGATTAATGAATGCAATGGTAAATGCACAAGAAATTCTCCATAATTGATTGATTTGAACAAAGATAAATGATATCAAATCTTTGAATAATTAACCCCCTTGAAGTTAGGAAATCCCCTAAATGCAATTAATCTAAGAATGAAATGCAACTAAGTGTCACTTTGTTTCTGCAAAAGAAATGCAAAAGAATATATATTTTCATCATTGAGCCTTTGTGAACTAGGAGCTAGTACAATCATCACTGATTAGATAACCACACCATGATAATATGAATACTACTTTCATCAAACTTTAATCAGTTGAAACTAGTACAACCCTCACTAGTTGAAAAATCAACTATGTGAGTCTGAATACCGGTTTCATCGGATTCAATGTTGCAATTGGATGTTGGTATGAAGATATGGAAGATATAAATATCCAAGGTATCTATTTGCGTAAACAAACAAAGGTCAAACCTCCTCCATATATGAATTTCCTCAATGATTCTTTGATGATCATGTCATTAGATGAATTCACATATTTTGGTGGTTGTTCCTCAAAATAGTCACACAAAAATCAAGAAAAATATCATGTCTTCATCATCTCCAATCTAGTCAAAACATCATGTCTCAATTAACATCTTCAAAAACTTCAAGTGCTTGTATTGTATCAATATTTTTCAATAGAATTCCATCTGTTATGATCTGTTAGGTTTTGCCAATTTTTAATCCTAACAATAATAAGTCATGAAGTTCAAGGGTCAAGTTTCAATATTGAATGTTTGGGTTGAAAAATGATATAAATCAAAGGTTCAAAAATGCCTATCCATTGAATTTTTGATAATCCATAAAGGATCATAAGTTTTCTTTATTATATAAGCTGACAGTTTTGGTTGGTCGGTCATGATCATCGAGCGACAACACTCACTGAGTGCAGTGATCATCGAGATGTCTTGAACACCGGGTGATAGCACAATCAGCGAGTAGTATATCAATTGTGCGACATCACTGAGCACTAGTATTTGAAGACATCACCAAGCACCAGTCTACACTGAGAGAAAAAATTTTACCAAAAAAATGGATCTCAACTACACGTCAGCTAAATCACTTTAATCTTTAAAATAGATTTTTTCTTAGCTAGATAACCATTTTTTATAGATCAAGAAAAGTGTTAATTGTGGATGTAATTAGTTAACTGATTGTATTCATGAAAAATAAGAGATCAAGGTCAAGTTATTAAGAATTTATTAAGAAAAGTGTGAAACCTAATTAGGTCAAATATTTTTGTATATATAGATGTAATAATCAATCAAGAATGAGATGATTGTAGCTGCCAAGGATATCTATGGATCAAACAGAGAGTTTCATGCATAAGGAAAGATAAAGGAGAATTCAGTTTATAAGAACTACATACAAGGCTACCGAGCAGAACAAAGGTATTATCCATCACAATAAGGTGATATATTTTGTGTACTTAATGGATCTGTAATCAACAATTTGAGATCGCAGTAATCAGGTCATATTTTTTTACTCTCTAACAATTGTATAAAACAACAAAATCCTTTAACATGGTGGACTTAATAGTCTTTTTGTAAATCTCTTAACCGAGTGCACACATACATTGTGTTGCTAAAATATCTTTACCGAGTAGACTTAACAAGTTTGACATGTTACTCCTAATAGGGTAAGATCATTAGAAGTGATCACAACTTGTAGCCCTAACATGCACCTTCCATTCTGCTGATGGTGAAGTTTTGTGGGTTTCATCCCCACCACATTTTTTACCTTCTAACAAGGGTTTCTGCGTGATCAAATACTTGTGTCATGTTTAAATGAGTTTCATGAATGTTTCAATGTTTGTTTACATGCATTTACATTTATGCTATGATATTGCATGTATGAAGTAGAAAAGCTACAATAGTCGGTTATATAAGTAATAAATACTAAGGTTTAATTTATAAAAGTTTTTTAAGGGTACTGATTCACCCCTCCCCTCTCAGTACACACCCTTCCATTATTCCAACAATTGGTATCAGATCTAGTTCTCTTATTTGGAAAAGTTTAATCACTTGAGAGAAAAGATCTTTCAATGCAAAGGTATAAGCTTGATAAAAATTTTAAGAATCAGAAGTTGCAAATAGAGATTTTCTTTGAGCAATACAAAGAGGCAAGAAATAAACTAAAATTGTTATTGGCTGAAAGAAAAGTCATGGCATCTCACTAGAATGAAACTGACTATCATGAAGAAGAGATACCTAACCTATTTGATTCATCTAGATCTGGATCTGGTAGTATATCTAACACATCAGAAGGAACCATTGCAGATCTAAATGAAATCAATCAATATCTGACTGAACAAGTGAAAGTACTGCAAATCAGTCAAGAGACACAAATCGTAAGAGTGATTGAAGTTATGAATAATGCAAGACAAGTTGAGCAAGAAAGAACTTTGGCTATTGATGACAGAAGAAACATTACTGAAAAGTTGCAAGAGAAAGAATGTGAGATACAAAGACTTACTGAACATCACCTTGAGATCACCAATCAAATAGTTCTTATGAGTCATGAGGCCAATCGAGTGAACATGGAACTTGCTGGAAAACTAGAAGTTATTGGTGAACTAAAAGAAGAAAATGAGAAACTGAAGCATGAAGTGAGGATTCAACAACAACATAATTATATGATCAAGAAAGCTGAAGAGAGTACAAAATGAGTGGATAAATTTCTGAAAGGACAAAGAGGAATCAACAACAATACTGGTTTAGGGTATATCGAGCATGGAGAATAATCAAACCAAGATGATCAAAGGAATGTATACACAAATCTAAGACCAAATAAGTGTTTATGTAATCACTGTGGAAAACCAAGCCACACATCAAATGTTTGTAAGAGAAAATAAAAAGCTATTCCTAAAACTACTTCTACATTCATAGGTAATTGTTATAACTGTAACAAGCATGGACACAAAGCACATGAATGCAGATCTAGGCTGAACAAACCAAAGAAGAAATCTTATATGGAAAAACATTGTCCTACTTGCAACATGCATGGCCACACATTTCATGAATGCAATAAAAGGATAAAGCAAGTCTGGAAACCTAAAGAACAAGAAAATGCATATCAACCAAGATGAGTCGATAATACATATGTTTGGGATTACAAAACTTTGGTAAATTGCACATCATGTGGTAAATATGGACATATAGATGCTAATAATATAGATGCTAGAATGACATGCTTACATTGTCATAAGGTCGGTCACTTAAGTAAGGACTGCATAGTCCAAGTGACAGATTCAAGCACTTTTGCAAATGAAAATATTATTGAATACATCATGAGAATGAGAAATCAAATGTGGAGGAGAGCTTCAAACAATGATAATGTTGGACCAAGCACTACAATTGGTGACACCTCATCTAATGGATCAGGTGATTCCACCACCCCCACTTAAGCAATACAAGTAAGTATGGAGCTGCACTATAAAAAGTTGTATTTTACATCAGTTCCTATATTTATTAAGAATATGCCAAATTAGCATGAATGAGGATATGCCATGGTATTGCATGTTATCTTTTGTGAATCTAGTTTTGTCGGTCAATATGAATCAAGCATAAACTGCACGTCAATGAACATGTGAAAGACAATTGAGTTGACACTATATACCGAGCATTGTATACTCATCGAGCTGTAGACTTTGGTATGTTGACTGAGCATCTCTGTTTCATCAACCAAGTGGTAGGTGAAGCATTTAATGCATCACTTAGGGTATTTTTCTATAAAAAGGGCAACATGAACTCATTTGTTCACCCAGTGTTAAAAAGAAGATTGCAGAGCGAAGAAGAGTGATTCAAAGTGACTACATTGCAAAGTGATTCACAACACTTTCAAAGCTACTCCAACATATTTCAAGCATTCACAGCATACATCTAGTGAGTATCTAGACTCACTGAGTTAACAGGTTATTTGCGAAGAAGCCCTAAATTAATGAACAATGGAAACCAATTCATGAACCTCAAAGATCAAGATGGAAAAAGACAATAAGGTTGTTTTAATAAAGAACTCAACCTATGAGGAACCTAACTACACTTTTTTCCCTAAGGTTTCTCCTCAACCCGATGACAAAGGAAAATTTTCAAGTATCCCACCTAGGGTTTTACTCATTGAAGACATATGTGCATACATCCACTGCAAAGTTGCATAGATTGGAAACTTTGAGCTTGAGGGAGCTTATCAGAAGCTATGCAAGGATGGTAACCTAAAGGACGAGTACAAGCATATTGAAGTGAAAGGGTTAACCAATGCCCTACCATTCCCAAAAGATCTCAAAATAGAATGGATTTCCATTGTGCTCAGTTGAGTGCATAACGGAAAGATGTGGTTAGATGAACCCAAGCCAATCACAAAGGACGTGATTCACGCAGTGACTGGATACCCAATAACCAAGAAAGAAAAAACCCTAAGACACCCTAGATGCCTCGAGATTGAAAAGTTAACTGGAGCTGGGTGGGACGACAGAGGTCTAAAAATAAATTCAATCAACGACCCTAAAATGAAATTTGGAGCGTATGTTATTGGATATAAGATCTTTCAAGCCAGCAGATCAAACAGTGTTGCTTTTGGAGTAGTCAAAACTGCATACAAAATAGTGAAGAAGGGACTGTTATATGCAATGAAAATCCTTGCAGCTGCACAACAGGTCAGAACATGCATATACAAGATATATCAAATACTAAAAGTGTGCAATGAACTTGGAATACAACTAAATTATCATTACAACCTTCGATGAGCTAAAACAAGTGCACCCAAGACTTGTTTGATTTGCTCTTAGAGATTTTGTGGGTGTGCTCTCCCAACACAATGAAATAAATCCCACTATGATAGATGCAAATGGATGGTGAAGGGATTGAGGACAAGTATGAGGAACTTGCCCCAAGCTTCACATGATGAAGATTGAGAATGCAATAGCAAATCTAGAATGAAGATGTAAGATGAAATAAACTAAGATTGATTTCCATTACCTAACATGTAATATCTAGACAATCTAATGCTCAAAGAAGCTAAATAGAATGAAGACTAAGACATGCTCAAAAAATACTCTAAAATGCAATCACTAACTCAATTCACTAACTAGTTAGTCTCACACTAGTTCAAAATGAGGAGTGAGGCCTCCTTTTATGGATTTACTTATGAAAATGGAGGGCTAGGATTAAGAGGTGGAAAATGAGTGGTTGAGATGAAGGGTTAGGTAGGGTTTTGGTGGGAGTGAAGGAGATTAAGAGGCAAAAGGAATGAGTGGCTAGGATTAAGTGG
>MU224520.1:1849987-1906109 GCA_018584345.1 Thuja plicata
GTAGAACCGTCGGCGGAGCCGCTCATTTGTTGGCGGAGCCACCTGTCCGTCGACGGAGCCGCCCGTCCGTCGACAGATGGGCGTCTCCGCCGGTAGAGCCACCAGCAAAGCTGCTTGTCTGTCGATGGATGGGCATCTCCACCGATAGAGCCATCGTCAAAGCCGCTCATTCGTCAACGGAGCCGCCTGTCCATCGATAGATGGGCGTCTCCGCCGGTAGAGTCGCCCATCCATCGACGGAGGGGCATCTCCATCAAAAGAAGGCCTCACAGTGCAAAATAAAAATATATCAGAAATACAATGCAAATGAATTGTGTAAATGTTGGGGAGCACAACCTAGATTTTGATATGGTACTTGATGATATGCACCAAGGTATAAGAAACCAAGATGACAAGGTGTCAAGTACGTGATAAAAGAGATAATGATAAAATGATCAAGTACAAAAAAAACACTAACACATACAAGCAACAAGCAAGCATGTACAACAAGCCGAAAGCAAACCAACATGTTGCCCCTAGGCAGCTGAAAACCGATTGACTGATTGATGATGATCAAGGATATACAGGCAGGGCCGCAAAAAAATGCAGGCATGGCTGCAAGGATTGGGAAGGATTCATCCCATGATGATGATTGGAAAAAGTGATCAATCAATTTCCAGCTGATTCAGATTAACATGATGATAGGATAAAAGATTGATGTGTGAGATTGCAAAATTGGAGTGCATGGATTAGTATTGATCGAACTTGATGTTATTGCAATTATAAGAATGTTCTAATTTTTATAGATTTTTAATGTTTAATTTTAGATTTTTCATAATTTTTGAAATTTTTTGGATTTTTTAAATATTTTTAATTTTTTGGGTTTTTTAAAGATTGTGAATATTTTTTTTTTGAATTTTATATTTTTAAAGATTTTATGATAATTTTTTAATTTTTTAAGATTTTGTTCAGGAACATATCCTGATTTTTTTAGATTTTTTGAATATTTTATGATTTTTATGATTTTTTTGAATGTTTTATGATTTTAATGATTTTTTCTCATTTTTAAAGGTTTTTTTTTTCAGGATCATTTTCTGATTTTTTAGATTTTTTGAACGTTTTCTGATTTTTTAATTTTTTGAATGTTTTATGATTTTTATGATTTTTGAGAAATATGTTTGCCACCAAACCCCCGTAGAAAAATATGGGGAGCAACCACACCGATAAAAAAGGGGGTGGAAAAGACCTTTGTGTCTGATTAGGCTTCATACAAAAAACATGGATTAGATAGAATGGGATGAGAAGATAAGAATGATTGAATTGGATGAGAGGAAGATTGGATGAGGAGATAAAGAGATTTGATAGGCAAGATGGTTTGAAGGAGATGAAAAGATTAGGCAGGAGGTGGAAAGGACAAATGGAGTAGATGAGATTGGATAGGAGAATGGATGAAGGAGCAAATGGATGAATACCAAGGACAAGGGAGAGTCAAGGTATATGAAAGGATGGAAAGATGGAGAGATGATTTGAGCAAGAGATGGATGGAATGGTAGGATATGGAAGACCATCGGATGGGGGATATGGAGGAAAGAGATCCAAGAACTAGGTGGAATGTCACCACACTAAAGGTAAGCAAAGGATGGATGGGAAGGTGGGGGATAAAGGATGTATGAAAGGGCAAGATGACATGTAAGGGATGGGGAATAAGCAGAGCGAGATCCAAGGACAATGTTGTAAAAGATGCCCCCATACAAGAGGTGGGGGGGTGAAGGATGGGGAGATGGAGGATAAAGGCTATATGAGATGGATAGATGGATAGTACATAAAGGATGTGCATGGAGGGGAGGAAGGCTTGTGTTGTCCAAAGCATGCATGGATATTTTAATTCCTCTAGTTTGTATGAAGAGAAAAGGTAGGAGAGGTGAAAAAGGATATGAGATGGAGGCTATGAATAGGATAGGGGATAATGATATGGAGGATAATGGATAATGTATGGAGGAAATTTTTGGGATAACCAAGATCAAAGACATGGAAAGGAGAGTGGACTTACATAGGATTATGGATGGCAGATGGAGGAAAAGGATAAGAAGAGGACTATGCACTGGAAGATATGGATAGGATGTCAAGATCAACAATGGATAAAGTGGATGAAGTTATGTAGGATAATGGATAGTGTATGGATAATGCATAAGGGATATGGAGGATGCAGACAATGGAGGGAATGAATATGATAGCCAAGATCAAAGATGGGACAAGGAGGATGCACATATAGAGGATTATGGATGTGGGATAGGGAATACGAAAGGTATATTTGGTAGGATAGTATGGATGGATCTTTCCCCCATGTGTAGAGTGCAAGGGGATAAGGATAAGCGGATGGATATATGAGTGGATTTGGAGGACAATGAATACATGATGAGGGAGATGGAAGGACTCAAGCATCTAGTTCCATGGATGGTATCCCTTGATATGTCCCTTTTTTTTTATATCATCAAGGCACCTGTTTACCAGGTTTTCACCAAGATGAGGATTTTTTAGGACATTTTATAATCTATTTTTTTTTTGAAGAATTATTTATGCTCATAGATGTTGGTAGGATTGGGGGGAAGGGAGATGAAAGGGATAGGAGATATGAAGGGTGGAATAAGGATTTATGCAAAGGATTGGATTATTTGGAGGGGAGGATGGGGAAGGATTGGTGGATAATGGATGGAAGGTTGGAAGACTGGTGAGTGAATGGAGGAAGGAGTTGGAAAGATCGTCATTGGCACACACCTTGAAGGGTGGTGGAGTAGCAGAGGAGGAGATTGTGAAGGAAATAGAGGGGAAAAGGTGGATTTTGGGATGTAAGGACCCAAAATGGATTTGGAAAATGGAGGATTTGAGGACTTATGAGTGGATAAGGCTTTTAGATTAGCAAGTTTGGATGCCAAGTTTGATTCTTCTTTAATATGCACTACTTCAATTAGTAACTTAGAAATCCACATGAATTTATTTTTGGGCCTTTGTGGCATTTTGAATTTTTCTTTATTTTGGATCATATTTTTCTTTTCTTGAACATGTCTTTTAGATGGGACATGTTGATCCTTTGATTTTTGTGGATTTTGGACTTTATGCACTTTAGCGCTGGCATCCAATTTGCTTCTATTAGCCAGGGTACGGGTGCATGAGGATAGATGATGTGGAGGGTTTATGGATGGGATAACAGAGGGTGAATGCTGGATGAAATTCAAGGATGTGTGCCTTTGTTGATCTTGCTTAGGTATTTGAGGTGATGGAGGTATGTAGGGACCCAAAATGGATGGAAGGGATGAAGGGTTTGATGTTGGCATATAAGGACCCAAAATGGATGAGGTTGAGAAAGGGATGGGGTTTGGAACATAAGGGCCCAAAATGGATTTGGAGAGTGGGTGATGAGGATATTTGAATGTAGATGGAGGAATTTTAGATATGGAAGGGGTGGAAGGCACACCAACATCTTGAGAAATTATTTTTTTAGTGGGATACTTATTACTTTGAACACAATGTGCAAGTCCATGTGAATGGGGTGAGGAGGTGGAAGGAATGATAGGCTCTTGAAGGAAGCCATTTTGGATAGAGGTGGATTAACATAGCTTAGATGTATGAGCTTCATGGATGGATTGGATAGGTGTGATGGAATTTTGTGAAGGAGTAGGATCATATGGAGGATTAGGCTCTTGAGGGGGATTGGAAGGGATAGTAGTATATTGGGATAGATTGGGACCATCACATGAACTTGAAGGGGTACTTTGATCTTAACTTTGAGGAGGATTGTGTGGTGGAGTGGAAGGGATGATGGGATCATTGGATGGAAGGATATCATGAAAGGATATGGACTTAGGAGATGAAGTTACTTGATCTTGACATGGAGAGGGATTATTGGATAAGAAACGAAAAGGATCATTGGATAGAGTGGGGTCATTGGATGGGGGAGGATCTTCAGATGGAAGGCTTGAATCTTCAAATGGAAAGGTAAATGGGATGTCTTGATCTTGATTAGGGATGAGATCGTGAGGGGAATCTTGGGATGGAAGACTAGAATCTTCAAATGGGAAGGTGTAAGGAATTTCTTGCTCTTGATTAGGAATAGGGTCATGAGTTGGATTAAGAAAGGCAAGGGGATCTTGATATGGAAGGTTGGGATCTTCATCTGGAAAGATGTCAAAAGATGGGGAGGGATCATGAGATGGGGGAATTCTTAGATCTAGAGGAGGAGGAGAGGATTCCATGTTATCATGATTTTGAACAAGAGGTTGGTTTGTTTCAACTTGTGGGGATGGTGTGATGGATGGAGTGGAAGAATTATGGAAAGATGGAAGATACTTGACTGGGGTTGTTGGAGGAATGTAAGAAGCATGGGGCTTAGGAGATGAGGATGTGTTTTCATTCAAGGGAGATGGACGATGTCACTTGGGACATGGGTTAATGACTTGAGGGGATTGGATAACTTTGCTTGGATTTGGAGATCGATGCCTCTTTGCTATTTCATGGATCTAATCACTAAAGAAGTTTGTGGGAACTGAGGATTTAGGAGGCTTAGGAGATGGGGGTATGTCTTCATGTAATGGAGATGGACATGGGGATTGAACAACCTTGTTTGGAGCTGTAGATGTACACTTTTATGCTATTTGATCAACCCAATCAAAGAAGTTTGTAGGGGATGACAAGTGCTTTGGAGGATTAGGATTATATTGAGGTATAGGATTAGATGGAGGACAATATTTTTCATTTTTCATGTTGAGAACAATGTTTTGAAGTTCTTGGATCTCTTGGGAAAGATGATCATATGTAGAAGGGGGGTAATGAGATGGATTTCCCTTGTCAAAGGTGGAAGAAGGATAAGAAACAATAGGAGAAGTAGGATTGGATGTGGGGTGTTGWGGAGRAAAATATGGATAGTTAGGAGGTGAATAGTTTTGAGGAAGATATRAGGTTGATGGGAGTGTTTGATAGGTTGGYTRAAKTTGAGGTATGGTTGGAGGATYAGGGTTTGACRTTCRAATKTCCTCAACCATTTCATGAAACCAATCCATATTCATGATGAATGAATGAGAGGATTTACAGTTGGATTAGAAWATGAGGTAGATGAAGATGAGGWTTGAAGGTGATGGATGAATTTGGAAGAAAAAATGAGAGATGTTTGGAAAGAAGAAAGTGATGAGGAAATGATMTTGGACTAGGAGMAATGTTTTYRGATTTTTTGATATGAGGATAGGTCTTGAAAGGTTTCTTTGATTTGATGATGATTGGATTCAATTTTATTTTGATCAAGATTTGGATYGATTGGTTTGATTTGATGAAGAAACTAGGAGCAAATTGGACTTATGATCGATTATGATTGATTGATTGATTGATAAAAGGATTGATTGATTGATTGATTGATTGATTGATTGATTGGATGTGTTTGATTGATTGGATAAAGAGACAAAGTCTCAAGATTGGATTGATAAGGATTRATGATGAAGGTTTAAGACAAACCTTAGTGAAATAGGAYCCAAAGGAAATGMAAACAATAAGGATTAATGTTGATGATCTTWTCCTACTCAAAGATAGACTTATGATCTTGAGMAAGATGGGATTGGATTGACCACTCAAGATAGACTAATGTTCTCAAGTGGCAGGATTAATTTGTTTGCTAATGATGGGGATCCTTCTAACACTTTGATAAATCTTCCTACCTTAGATTTGAGATGGAAATATGATGAAGGTATGAAAGATAAGGATTGATATTGATTGATAAAGTCCAATGTAGATGATGGTGCTCCAAGTTCCCAAGATTAGAAAAAATGTAGTGAAAGGATGAAAGACTAGAAGGATGGAAGGAAATGGTGGTTGAACAAGCAACTGATTGACTTAAGAAGAATCCTTTGAGAATCTATAGGAGAGTGGAACTGAAAATCTTTGCAAAATCTAAAAATTTATTAATTTTAGGCGGAGACGTCTGTCTGAAAGAAGAACCACCTATGTGCAAAGCCACCTATGTACATGAAGAGCCACCTATGTGTAGAGCCGCCTATGTACAGGCAGAGCCACCTGTGTAGGAATTTGGACAGAAACTTGAAGTTTTGAATCTTAAATCCTAAGAAACTGATTTGATTTGGTTTGACTAATGATGTTGAAGGATGTTGCATTCAAATTATCCATGGGCAAGAACAATTCAAGCATAAATCAAATTCAAACATGATGTGACCAAGCAATTGTCTTCAAACAATCCAACAAGGGACAAAGCAACCTTGTGGATATAAATACTTGTAAAGTCTGAAATGGTATTAAAATTGTAGCGCAATGTGTATGTTCTGATAGCTTTTTCAAGCCCAATATTTCTACTAGTCTCAACACATTCGAAGACACTTCAAGCACAAGCTACCTAAGGAATGGCTTGATATCAAAATCTTTTCCCACACTAGATATTCCTTCACCTCACACAAAGTGATGTTGGCTTTTTTTGGGACTATACACGTTGTAGGTTTTGAAAAGAGACTCAATGCTTGAATTGCATAGGCTCCCTCATGCCGCATTCATGTTTTAGAACATCCTTGGGAATACAAATGGTGAGTGTAAAATCTTCAGGTGATCTGGGTAATCCACTTGGATTGATCCTTGCACAAAGATTATGATACCTTCGGAGGTGAATCGGGTAGGCCTCTGTCTAAAAAGTGTCTAGTGAAAATTCCATTCGCAACTACCTCCCGTAGTCCCGCAAGTGAGATTAAGGCCTATAGCCCTACGAGTACCTGATAATGTAGTCCCGTACGTAGGATTCAGGCTTTGCAACCCTACAATATCAAGCATGAGAATGAATTCTCAAAAATAGCTACGTCCCTTGAGAGATTAGTCTCAAGAGCATTTGATTATAGTGGGTTGGAAGAGGCCAGGTCCGCCTTGTTCCCCACTTGGGAAATCACTCTCACCGGCTATGCTAAAGCTCTTGGGAGGTAGCGACTCTAAGAGGGTACAAAATCTTAATGAAAGAAAAAAGGAGACACAAGTAGGTTTGGTATTTTGATCACCCTAAAAGGATGAGAGCATATCCCTACTACTTGTGATCCTTCAAACACATAAGTCACTTGATTACTTCCTTGGGCTTCTTCTAACTTGGGGGAATTTGGTGGGTTTGGTATTTTGATCACCCTAAGAAGGGTGAGAGCATATCCCTACCACTATTTTTCACAAACACACAAGCCCCCTAATTAAACTATGTGAGATAAATCAAAAACACAAAGTTTAACTGTATCTCCAAGGCAACCTACAAAACAAATTGATTAGTAGTTTCAATGCTCAAGTATTTCACAAGCATCCTACAAGACAATAGATTAGTAGTTTAAAAACACTTTGATCTTGGTCAAATGTTCTGCAAAACCACTGTTAGAAGATAGAAAATACCAAAATCCTGCAAGAAAACCAGATTAGCAAAGCTCAACATGCAAAGTACGATGAAAATAAATAAAATTAAGCAGATCTGCCTGTCTATAGGCAGAGACACCTATGTGCAGAGATGCCTATGTGTAGAGACGCCTATCTCCAGGCAGAGCCACCAGTCTAGGACAGAAGGCAGAAAAGACCCTAAATCTTGCAAAAAACTAAGACCCAATATAGCTAAAGCTTCTAAAATGGTACCTATCATGAAAATGCAGAATGCAACTATCTTAAAAGTTCCTAAAAGTGCAGACAAACCCTAAAATATGATGCAATATGCAAGACAAACTCTTTCTGTCATAGCCACCTATGTACAAACAGAGATGCCTATCTGAGACAGAAAGAGAATAACAACTAGAACTAGCAAGATTTAAAACCTAATATGGTTGCAAATATAGAAGAATGCTTTCAATGACAAAATGAACTAAGGAACTAACCCTAAAATAACTAAAAAATGCAGGTCAAACAATGTAAAAAGCCAAAATAAGAAAGGAAACTCCCTTTTTGTTGGAGCCGCCTATGTGCAGGTGGAGCCGCCTGTATGCGGAGCCACCTCTGTAGAAGCGGAGCCACCTGTTCGTCAATTCATCTGAAAAACCTGCAAAATAAAAAGAAACCAGGACGTGGGTCCCACCAGGCGTGCCAAAATGTATGCAATGAAAATACCTGCAGCTGCACAACAAGTCAAAACATGCATATACAAGATATATCAAATACTAAAAGTGTGCAATGAACTTGGAATACAACTAAATTCTCACTACAACCTCCGATGAGCTAAAACAAGTGCACCCAAGACTTGTTTGATTTTCTCTTAGAGATTTTGTTGGTGTGCTCTCCCAAAACAATGCAATATATCCCACTATGATAGATGCAAATGGATGGTGAAGGGGTTGAGGATAAGTATGAGGAACTTGCTCCAAGCTTCACATGATGAAGATTGAGAATGCAATAGCAAATCTAGAATGAAGATGCAAGATGAAATAAACTAAGATTAATTTCGATTACCTAACATGTAATATTTAGATGATCTAATCCTCAAAGAAGCTAAATAGAATGAAGACTAAGACATGCTCAAAAAATACTCTAAAATGCAATCACTAGCTCAATTCACTAACTAGTTACTCTCACACTAGTTCAAAATGAGGAGTGAGGCCTCCTTTTATGGATTTGATTATGAAAATGGAGGGCTGGGATTAAGAGGTGGAAAATGAGTGGTTGAGATGAAGGGTTAGGTAGGGTTTTGGTGGGAGTGAAGGATATTAAGAGGCAAAAGGAATGAGTGGCTAGGATTAAGTGGTTAAAGAGAGAGGGGTTGAATTTTGAACTAAAAGACAAATGAAGAGACAAGTGACAAGTGTCAAAAGCTCATAATTTTAGAGTTGATCCATGTGAATGCACATGATTGGCTAGAGAAGGATTAATGAATTTAGAAAATAAATAAAATATGTTTATTTAATAAATAGAGGAAAAGACTCAAAATTAAATAAATTAAATTTATTATATTTAAAAGAGAAAAGGGTAAATGAATTATCTAAATAAATAATAATATTTATTTAAATAATAGAGGAATAAATCAAATTTATTTGATTTTAAAAGGCTAAGTGAATTAATTAAATTAATAATTTAACTAATAGAGGGATTAAGACATTTTTTGATGTCTACAACTGTAACTTGACCTAGCCGAGCTTCTACTGAAACAACTTGAAGAGAACATGAGAAAAATTAGATCAACCCGATCTAATACATGTAATTTCGATTCCCTACTGATGAGTACATTATTTTACTTCCAGAATTTCATTCCTTCCATCGGTAATGTCAATTGGGACTCCAACCGACTTATCACAGCATAGATTAGTGATTACATTAAATCACTAGGAGATAATTTCATAGCACTATTGGATGCATCTTTACATCATTCAAGAATAGGATGTAGAAGAGGATGAGAATCCCTGCCCAATTAGTTGAACAATACAAGGATGAGATATGCTTTGTATTTGACACCAACACAACACTCATCAAACCTGCCAACCCAAGAATAGCATGTTTACCACCATTAGACTATGAAATTGACATAGATCTCGCTACAAGAGCTATTGAAGCTCTGTTGAATGAACTAGTTGACAAATATTTAAGCAGATTTTGCACATATGAGGAAACCAGGTCAAGAATTAAGAAAGGTTTAGAAGTCAAGAAAAAAGGAAAGAAGAAAACATGAATGGTGAATACACTTCAGAAGTAATTTTTGGTAACTGATGAAGAATTGGAACAATCAGTCGAAATCACCAAGGAATAGACACTCGTCGGTGAAAGTAAAGAGCTAAGAGATTCAGAGTCTACTGAATCAGATGCAGAGCCACCACAAGCCAAGAAAACAAAAGTTAGTGAAGTAACGGTTGCATCTAGAACAAGGAGAAAATTAACAAAGGTAGACTCACCACCATTAAAGAAAGGCACAGTAAGAACATATCAGAAAAGAAAATCCTCAACCGAGAAACTAGCATCAAGACAATGAAAGAGATATGTAAGAGGAAGAGAAGACAAGGATGATACTAAAGAAGCTAAAAGAGAACAAAGAATACTAGCAGAAAAGACAAAAATACCAAAGATAATTGATAAAATTGTAGAGTCAATCGTCAACACAGGTAGTATACAACATCATAATATTAGACAATGGGGAACTCTGTCTTTTGAGGATAAAAAAAAATAGAAGAGGTCATCATTAAGATGATGGTAGCTTACAAATATGTACCTATACAATTTGGAAATCATATTCCACAGGAGCTACAAGACAAGATATCAGCTAGATGGACATATGCATTGCACATGGAGAAATGGATGAGAGAGATATCCCTAGTTACATTCATGCCCAATTCCACAATTGAATAAATTGACTCAACCATGAAGGAACATGCCAAGAAATTATCTGCAAATTCTAGAGGATACAAAGTATTGCAGAACAAGTTAGAATATATTGACATAGAGAGAAATAAAATTTGGACTCAAATCTTTTATCCAACCAAGCATGTACTGGCTATAACCAAGAATTCTCACACCAAGGAGAAGGAGGCCACACCGAGCCCTGAGCACATATTCATCAATGACACCGAGGATGTCAATCCTATTAAATTAACCACATAAGCAAGTAAAGTCATGGATAATATTCCTAATATATTGAAATCATTAGGGGAAACACCATTTATAAATATACAAGATATCACTCATAGTGATCTTGATGATGATGCCAAGGTTGATGAAGATGTCACTAATGCCACCGAGCCAATAAATGAACAGGACACTACTGATGTTGCACATGCACTTGTACCAGGTAATATGCCTTAATTGATGAAAGCAATCAATATAATGAATGAATCACAATAGACACCACTTGATACTGAAGAAAACATACCAATGGAAAAAGGTGATGAGTAAGGGGAGAAGCTAATTACCAGTGGTGAGAAAAAACCAAGTGATGCACTGGTCAAGAACACTGGAGATGCATACAAGGCTATAGGTCAAGAAAAAGTTGAAGTAGAGACGTCTACAACCGACCAACAGGTATTGACCGAGCACCCTAGCCAATGCACCACACCTCCCAATCAATCAATGACAAAAGACAAGCAACAAAAGGCTCTTTCTATAGTACCCCATTCCCCTGTTTTAAGCAACATTAAGAAGAAGAAGAAGAAGAAGAAGAACAAGAAGAACAAGAAAGGAAGAAAATCCCAAGTTAAACTCGATGAGATCATAGACATACCTGAATGTGATCCAAAAACCCTTGATCCCAAGTCCCTAAGAAGATTTGGGGAGCTATGCAAAAATAAAAGGACTACATGAAAAGCTCAGAATGGAACAAAAAAATTCACAAGTCCTGAAAACAACAAAGGAGATTCTATTACAAGTAGTGTCTGACACCAAGATTGATCAAACTGCACCCATTATTGATCAACTTGTAGTTCTGACCGAGGCAATCACAACACAGAATGTAGACATTGAGAAGTTCATTGGGGAATGAGAAGAAGAGAAGTGTCAATAAAAACTCACCGAGAAAATCAGCCAAGAAGTGGTAGAGAATAAGGTGAAACTTTCTGAACTAAGAGCTACATTAGAACCTGTTATTTCAGAAGTAGTTACCTTAGTTCAAAAGTTGTGGACACTAGATAACTTCACTACCAATCATAGTGAACAGATAGCTAAGATAGATGAAAATCTAAAAGCTAGTGCACTAAGTCTATCAATCGAACCAAATGCATTCCAACTGCATTATGAAAAGATTGTTGAATCTAAACATTTAAGACTTGAAATACAAAATGCAGAAAGAAAAATCAAAGATGAAGTAACCGAGCTACAAGCAATGTTACTACTGAATCTCACATTGTTGTTAACACACATGAATATGGCAAAGACTCTAATTGCCACCCCAGAGATGTCAGTAACAGAAAGCATATATGACATGCATGCTCAAATCACTTTGGAGAAAATGACCCTAGAGCACTTAAAGGAGAAATGGGACAAGCTGATGGAAGCCATTCAACAATCTCACTCACACATATTTGACAAGATGTAAGTTCTACATCTTTGTCATTACTTTCAAAAAAGGGGGAAACATGTACATACAATGTATCTACAAACCAAGGCATGCACAAAGGGGGAGATTGATAACCATCAAGGATCAAAAGTTTTCATTAGTATATAAGCAGACAATTTTGGTCAGTCGGTCATGATCACCGAGCGACAGGACTCACCAAGCGCAGTGATCTCCGATATTTTTTGAACACTAAGCGATAGCACAATCAGTGAGCAGTATATCAATTGAGCGACATCATCGAGCACCATTATACAAAGACATCACCGAGCAGAATTCTACACTGAGAGACAACATTTCACCACAAAAAGTAGATCTCAACTACACATTAGCTAAAGCACTTTAATCTTTAAAATAGCTTTTTTCTTAGCTGGATAACCGTATTTTGTGGATCAAGAAAAGCGTCAATTGTGTATAGTTAGTTAACTGATTGTATTTATGCAAACAAGGAGATCAAGGTCAAGTTGTAAACCTTTGATCTTAGAGTTTATCAAGAAAAGTGTGAAACCTAATTAGGTCAAATCTTTTGTATATATATAATAATCAATCAAGAATGAGATGGTTGTAGCTGCCAAGGATATCTATGAATCAGAAAAAGAGTTTCATGCACATGGATAGATAAAGGAGAATTCAGTTTACAAGAACTACATACAAGGCTATCGAGTAGAACAGAGGTATTATCCATCACAATAAGGTGATATATTTTGTGTACTTAATCGATCTGTAATCAGAAATTTGAGATTGCAGAAATTAGGTCATATATTTTGTTACTCTCTAACAATTGTAGGAAACAGAAATATCCTTTCACAAGGTGGACTTAATAGTCTTTTTGTAAATCTCTTAATCGAGTGCACACATACATTGTGTTGCTAAAATCTCTTTATCGAGTAGACTGAACATGTTTGACATGTTACTCCTAATAGGGTAAGATCATTAGAAGTGATCACAACTTATAGCTCTAATAGGCACCTTCCATTCTGCAGATAGTGAATCTTTGTGGGTTTCATCCCCAATGCAATTTTTACCTTCTAACAAGGGTTTCTGTGTGATCAAATACTTGTGTCATGTGTAAATGACTTTCATAAATGTTTCAATGTTTGTTTACATGTATTTATATTTATGCTATGATATTGCATGTATGAAGTAGAGAAGCTACAGTGGTCGGTTATGCAAGTAATGAGTACTAAGGTTTAATTTGTAAAATTTTTTTAAGGATACTGATTCACCCCTCCCCTCTCAGCACACACCCTTCCATTATTCCAACAGTTTTGAAAAAGTCTCATGTTATGTGACCGAAAAGGTGTCGTTATTGAATCCATTTATGAAAAACCAACTCTACCCCCAAGAGAATATGAAACCATGTGTAAATCTGGGCAAATGAAATCTAATGTGTGACAAAGGCTTTAAAAATGTAGCTCAAAGACTTTATTATGACTATGTACAAATGACGGATGCAAGGATATATACAATGAGATGGAAAATGCAATATGTGCAAATGCAACGAGGAAAGACCTAAGGGATCAAAAAGTGCATGTTTGCCAAGTTTTGACCGTTTGAATTTATAGCTCTTTTTCTCTTTTTTGTTTTTTTTTCTACCAAGGTGCCTATTGCTAGGTTTTCACCAAAGCACTTTTTTTCTTTTTCTATTTTTTCTTTGATTTTTCTTTTTTTTCTTGTTTTGTTTTAATATCATCAAGGTGCCTATTTTCTAGGTTTTCACCAAGACAACAATTTTTGGATCTTTTAAATTTTTTTAATTTCTTCATGCTCAATTTTCCTCTTTTTATGCTTTTTATTCTTTTCCATTCTTTTTTGAATTTGTTATCTTTCTCATTTTTTTTGGATTTTGAACTTTTCTCATGTACAAAGAATGATGATAATATCATCAGATACACACTTTCATCTGATACTCTTTCAACCTATACACTTTAATTTTCTCAGGTGTAAAATCTCTTCAAGTGAATTCTATTGATAGGTTCTTGTACCTCATCTCCTTCACAATCAGCCAACTTGTATGTTTCTGTGCCAAAAGAAGAAGTAATAAAAAAGGGTCCTATCCAATTTTCTTCCCATTTCCCTTTCTTTTCTTGCTCTTCTTGATTCTTAGGGTTCTCTCTCAATACTAAATCTCCCACTTGAAATGCTCTAGGTTTGATCTTTTTGTTTTAGTTCCTTTAAATTTGGTTTTGGTACACTTTCAAGTTTTCATAAGCTTGAGTTTGATGTTCTTTTAATAGTTCCAATTGTTGAACTCTTGCAGCTCTACAATCCTCATCAGTTATCAACCCTTGTAATGATACTCTCAAAGATGGGATTTTAACCTCTAAAGGTAAAACAACTTCTTCTCCATAAACCAAAGAGAATGGTGTTGCCCCTGTTGGTGTTTTAATGCTCGTTCTATAGGCCCACAATGCTAGGTTCAATTGTACATGTCAATCCCTTCCTGAATTATCAACTGATCTCTTCAATATCTTAAGGATGTTCTTATTTGTTGGTTCAGCTTGACCATTTCCTTGAGGATAATAAATTGAAGAAAAATGGCGTGTAATGCGAAATGTCTCACACAATTCATCCACATCATTATTCTTGAATTTATTTACATTGTCCATTATGATGGCATGAGGAATAACATATTGACAAATGATGTGGTTTAGAATAAACATGGAGATTTTTTTACCCATTGCAGTTGTTAATGGCACATCTTCTACCCATTTTGTGAAGCATTTCATTGCAGTTATAATGTACTTATGACCATTGGATGAAGGACGATAAATCATCCTGATAAGATCCAATCTCCATTGATAAAAAGGCCATGGTGTAATTATTGGGTGTAGCTCTTGTGCGGGCACATGAATCATATATCTGTGATATTGATATTTCAGACACACTTTGACAAACTGGCAAGAATCTTTCTCTAAGGTTTCCCAAAAGTAACCCATGTGAAGGATTTTCTTAGCTAGGTTAAACCCACTCGAATGAGACCCACAAATACCATCATGAACGTCATGTAAATCTAATTTCTACTCCTCATCCTCCAGACACCTAAGTAGCGTTTTGTCAAGACTTTTATGATACAATGTATTGGATAAGATAGTATAACGGGTTGATTGGCGTATGAAATGTCTCTTTTGAGTTCGGGTTTGGTCTAAGGGTAAGACTTGGTTTTTAAGATATTTAAATATAGGTTCATACCAAGGTGATTCATGTCCATTCAATAGGTAAATGAGTTGAGTTTCGGGTAATTCAAAAGCAGGTTTTACCAATTCTTCCACCAAGAACTCGTATCTAGCATTATGATCTGGAAATTGAAGTAATGAAGCTAGAGTAGCCATGCCATCCGCTGCTCTATTTTTGTCTCTTGGAATTTGTTCAAAGGTGGTAAAAAAAAAGTAATTTTTCCAATCATCTACCATCCTCTTATAAAGCATCAACTTGTCATCTTTGGTTTGGTATTCATCATTAATTTGATTAATGACTAGTTGTGAATCTCCATACACTTGCAGTTCTGTCACATTCCATTCTAAAGCCATTTTGATTCCAATGACTAAAGCCTGATATTCTGTAATGTTATTGGTACATGTAAATAAGATTTTGCAAGACTTAGGAATAGTATATCCTTGAGGTGTGATCAATAAAATGTTGGCTCTTGATCCATGTTGGGTATAGGATCCATCAAAATATGGCTTCCATGCTTTTTCTTCCACATTCACTATCTCTGCATTTGTAAACTATATTTGAATAGAATGATTTGAAACTAAGGGATTCTCCACCAATTAATCCGCTATTACTTGTCCCTTAATGGATTTTTAGTCCACATACTCAATATCAAACTCACTTAATATCATCACCCATTTAGCTATCCTTCCTGCCAGAGCTATTTTGCTAAGTAAATATTTGAGAGGATCAATCTTAGAAATCAATTTGACCTTGTGCATTAACATATAATGTCGTAGCTTTTGGGAAGAAAAAACTATTGCTAAGAAAGCTCGCTCCATGAAACTTTAGTTAACTCATATTTAATCAAGGTTCTACTTAGGTAATAGATTGCTCTTTCTTTTCCATTATCATCTTCTTGTGCTAATAAAACCTCAAAGAATGTTCTGTTGCTAAAATGTGTTATGCCCTACATCCCCGTCCCTACATTTTGTGTGCAAAATGTGGGGTCCCCCCCTTTTTTTTTTGCTTTTTGTTCTTGCCTTGTCTTTTTTCTGTCTTCTTTTTGTTTTCTTTCTCCAGGGTTTTCTTCCCCGCAGTTGAGCTTTGTTTTGTTGGTTTCTTGTGCCTCCGAGACCCCAGTCCTAGATTTTGTCATCCTTTATCAGGAGCCAGACTCCAGACTCTGGGATTCTCCACCACGATGTTCTCTTTCCTTAAGATGATATCGTCGCAGGGAATCCCTGGGCCTAGATTCCGGAGGTCTGTCTATCTGGAGTTTGTGGATGGAAAGGTGCCTTGCTTTTTACCATGGGTATAAATAGAAGTTACCTGTCATTTTCAAATTTACCACAATTTAAACACTCAAGCAATCAGAGTGATTTCAGAGTGATTTGCAGCAAATTAATGATAATCCAGTGCTAAATATTTCCAGCATTTCTGAGTGATTGTGAGTGGTTTGTGGTGGTTGATTATGATCGTTTGGCAGTTGTAGCTGTTGCAGAGCTTCTGCAGAGGTTCCCTTTCCTCTCTTTCTGTGTTCTCAGGTTGGTGCCTCCTCTCCCTTCGGCTTTCCTTCTGTCTGGTGTCATCATTTTCCTTTGTTTTCTTTGTCTTTGCCTTTTTGCTTTGCTCGTCTTTCGTTTCTTTCTGGTTACTGCCCGTTGGTGGGTTGGCTTTCCCAGAGGGTTGTTTTCCCTCTGTGTAGGTGTAGTTTAGTCTATAAATAGTGTAGAAAGTTTTAGATATTCTGTGTTTTTCCTGATTTCTTGTAGATATTTGTTCTGCAGTGTATATATCTGTAAATTTAGTGTATATCTATTATATATCCCTCCATTCTACTTGTTTATATCCCTCATCTCTGATGTATATCCTATGTGTATCCTGCTGGGTAGCTTAGCAAGCTTGCTGTGTTTCCCATGTCATTGGTTTTTTGTTTGTAAGCTTGTTTCGAGTAGAAAACCACCTGTTTAAAACTCGGCTCTCGGCCAGTTTCAAATAGGTAGTTTTCTCTCTCCTTCGTAAAACCAGCCTGGCCCTCATTTATGTCCCATGCACTTATTTAAATCTATCCAAGTGGCCTACAATTTTCTCTCATTCAGACAGGTGGCTCCGCCATCATTGCCATAACTCCCATTTATTACTCACCCACATGGCGCCCACGTGGGTCTGATGATTTTCCTTTTTGCACATCTTTACCAATGGTTACTTCTCCGGACTCCAGGTCTCCTTCCATCATCCATCCCATGTCCTTACCTAATGTGATAAAATTCCTGGACCTAGATGGTTAATCAAATTCCTAAGTTCATGATATGTATATGTGTGCTTTCCAGAGTTTTTGAATGAAACTAACTTTTCAGGGAAAGAAAACACCACGGTGGTAAGATCTTCGGACCCCAGAGTATTTATTTATTAATGCATTCTGACAGTCACTTTGCCTTGCAGGTTTTTGGAGTATACTCTCAAATATGTCTGAAGCATCCGCATCCTCACCACCCGGAAGTCCAGAACTTCCATCTACGGCAACTACCAGTGCGTCAGTAAAATACAAAATGGAGAAGGCTCTGGTAAAGATTCCTTTGAGCCTGAAATACGTTAAGGATGGAGTCATAGTGGGCTCAAATATTGAGTCCAAGGTCCAACATTTTACCGACACTAGCGTCGGAACATGGCCAGAAATGCAGGCCTTGGTCAAAGTCATGTACATTCAACGACAAGCCAGAGATCCTTTGGCCATTAAAATTGGAAACTCTGGGATCCTTAAAGTATCTTACTTCCTGTGCTTGGTGCAGTCATCAGAGCTTATTATCATGCTCTCAGATCTTTACAACCCATCTGTTCGGGCTGTTATGCTCGCACTGCTGGAGCCAACAGGGCACCCCACTCCTTTAGTGTCTCTTGACCCTGATACCTTCCAGAGGAGCTTGGGAATCTCTCAATTTTCCAAACTAATAGTGGTCACCCGGTCTGATGCCTTGGCCCAATTAAAGCAATTGGAGGAGGCAGCCCGCATATACATGAACAACAATTGGCTCAAAGTGCCAAAGAGGGACCCCAAGAGAATGAAGCTAGAGATCCCCAGGTCTGAATTCAAAGAGATCATCCAGATGGGGATAATAGCACTGTGTCAGGTCTTTGGGCAATAGCATGCCTGAGAATTTTTTGGGTGGATGTACTACTTCTTGCTCGACATAAGTACAGCCATGGAGTTTTTTGACTGGGCGGCCATAATTTCAAATCATGTCGACTCCTAGTTCCTCCAACTGGCCAAGAAGAATAAATTTTACATGACTTCTTATGTTTTCTGGGCCCTAGCACAATAGAGGCCCCATGCCCATGGGCTACTCACCGATGGCATACTCAGGCTCAGCTCAGATCAGAAGGCCCCTTGGGACTACTTCCCATAGATTCAATGGGAGGCTAGTTTCCCCAGTTTTTACAGAGTAAACGACGCATTCATTTACTATCACCTGCTCACACCCACCCGGGATGCAAGATACCGCCTATCCATAGAGGTGATGAATATGGTATGGAATTACAGACACTATTATATACAATACCAGCAACATACTTATATAAGGGTGACCGGCTTCTCCGAAAAACCCTACTTATTGTCTAAACACTACGGGGATAAGATAGTCCTGAAATTTTGCAGGCAGATAATAGAGCTGCATGCCTTCTATGCCCTGAAGAAGGTAACCAATATTACATTTCCAATCACTTGTGGGAATTATTCATGCAGTCTAGCCACCGCCAAATAAGCAAACAATGAGCTGAAAAGCTATAACTTGGCAGAATTCTACTTGGCGCGGAAGCATTTTGATCCACACAGCAAGATTGCAGTGGCACTTCCCCGGGCTTTAGAGCCCCATCAATACCATATGGAGGAATTTTGGGAAGACTTCCAGGATGACGTAGAGGTCTGGAGCTAGCACTATGTCAGGATGGCTGCGGGCACGATGGAAACATTGAAGCTTCAGAGATTCCCACAGGACTTCTCAGATGCTGGCTCCACGATAGATCCCCAGTACAAAGTAAAGGGGATCGATACATTGGCTCTCCCACCAATAAATTGGGATGCCTAGGAAGGGTCCACTATTAAGGAATTCACCTATGAGGTGGTCGAGTACAGCCACACTTAATTTAAGGAGGTGTGCCTCAGGAGTGTCCGCAGAGCGGCCCAGCCAGTACCAAAAGAAACCCTGGGGGCCGAGACTTTTTCACAGAGAGTGGATAAAGAAAAAGGGATAGATACAAATCCTCCTATGCTAGAAGTCCCCATTAAAGAACAAATAAGGCAATCAGTAGCAGCCTCCCAGCAAATGAGGGAGAACTTAATCACACGGCTGGTGACCCTGGTGCTCATGGCTGGACCCGTTCATCCTCCATCCTCCCCTTCACTAGTAGCCTTAATGGTTAAGGAAACAGGGGTGGATTTGATGGAGCAAGAAGTAGTAAGGGATGCAGGCCCACCCTTGATTACCCAGAGAAGGAGGCTTGACCCTAAGCCTAAGAAAGAGCCAGAGCTGGGGATGCCCCAGGCTCCACAAGTTGAAATCCTTTTTTCTGACTCCCCAGAGCCGGAGAAGGAAGCAAAACCTGCCGATGTCCCAGACAACCCTCCTCCGTAGGATGAGTTTGATGATGTGTTTACAACCGACAAGTTTCATAACTTACAGGGGGACATCAAGCAAACGACAGAAGTCCCAGTAGAAAAGGAGGCTGAGGAACAAATAACTACACAGGAGCAGGAGCAAATGGAAGAAGAAAAAGAAATAGAGAAGGAAACCATCTCTAAAGTTCCATAGATGCAAGATGTGGGGGTGGACCAACAAAAGAAAAGTGAACAAGTGGCACCTGCTGAGGGAACTAGACCTACAGGAGAAACCGTAACCTCAGCTGCCACATTCCAAGCACCACTCCCTGGAGCAACCTTTGGGCAGGTAATAACCACGGTGCAAATGCTGAATCTTGGCCCGGTACCTCCCCTATTTCTACAAGATGTAGTAGAAGAAGAAGAGATCCCGGCGACTGAGGCCGAAGAACAAGAACAACGAGAAGAGGAAACCCCCAGGACAACAGATGAGGGTCTAGACAAAGCTGAAGATGCAGAGGACCAGGCTAAGGAAAAAAACATCGCTAGGGGAAATGTTCCTGATGAGGCCCAAGATAAAGAAAGGGGGGAGGGTGAGACCCACACCACTGAGGAGGAATAGCAACAGAGCACCGGGGAAGAACCAAAACAATAGAGTTTGGAAAACAAGCCACCCCTGTTGCTTCAATGGCTATGGAGAGAAAGAAGAGAAAGGCCCCGTCCACCCTAAGAGCTCATCTCTCTCTAGTTGAGATGATGGCCCAGGTCCAGGAACCACCAAAGGCCAAGAAAGCTCAAACGGTTCATACTCTTCAAACCGGGCAAGGAGGAGAAATAGTTATAGTTGTGGCAACACCTCCCCTAGACACCGATGTGGCGACAGTAGAGGCTGAAGATTATGATATCACATAGATATCACTGGGAAAGAGAGGAAAACAGGGTGAAGTAAACCTGTTAAAAGAAGCGGCCAGGGCGGTGGAGGCCAGATACAAAAAGGAGGCCCAAAGGCTCAAAGTAGAAAAGGAAAAGACAACGAACCTCATGGGGTTGCTCACTAAGTTGGCCCGGCCTATTAGTTCCATTCCTTAGGAGGCCTCCATGTCCGATGTGCCATTACCACAGAGCGACATTGACTCCCTGCAAGTAGTGAAGAAGAAGGCCCAAGCGGTCGATGAGTGAGTCGCTCTGCAAATAAGAAACACCTGACATTTTTTAGTGTCCACCCTCCCAGATTTATATGCGGCATGACACATTCTGCATCAGGCAAAGACCATTCTTAATATATGGGAGGGTGACATGGAAAACTATGAGGCATGGAAGGTGGAGCTGGAGGAGCTCCTCAACCTTGGGGAAGAGATGGTCTCCAAATTCAGGATTCTGGGAGAAGAATCATTTGACTTTGTGAGGACCCAACACTCCAGACTTGACCTCACATTAGAGGTACTCAAGCAACTGGTAGGGGCTCTACATGAAAAATTCAACATAGTACAATATTCTTCAAATATGTACAAGGAATTTGTAGCAAAGGTCTCCGGAGCTGACCCATTCAGCACCGATACAGGCACTCCGGGGGATTTTGTTCTGGGAAAATTTGATGAGTTGATGGAATCCAAATACCAATCCCCAGAGGGACTGGATGGGACCCAAATGACAGGGCTAACTCACATGATCCTTAGTGGTCATGATGTGGAAAAAATGGTTGATGAGTTCAAAGATAATGTTCTAGAGTTTGGAGAACATATTTAGGTAGCTAAGTACCGGCGGTCCTGCCTTAGAGAAATTAATGAGGATGGAATCTCCTACCTTCTCCAAACATTCAATGACAACAAGCAACAATAAAGTTTCTCTGGAGGTCAGAGAAAATACAAACATTTTGTATTCTTTATTCTTTCAGAATGTAAGTTCTCAGATCCCGGAGTTTGGGATCCCAAATTTTGTATTCTTTCAAGTGATCCATGTCTCGGTCGCTGAGGCCGACGGGTCACTTTTAGAAGTGGTTAATAAAGGCTTTCAGAAGGTAGTTGGCTACATCAAGGAACATCAGGCTAACAGTTGGTTTTCTGATAGATAGTCTTCTTGAGGCACCACTTTAGAGGTACACCTGGCACATTGGAGACAGGGCACCGCATTTCCCATTTATGAGGCATGTAGCCTTGATCCCCAAGGTTCTGATTTCTTCCTTCTCTTTCCTGGCTCTCTTCTCAAGGCCAATTCTTTCACCCTACCTTCTTGTCTTATTCTTCTGACATGTAAGGCCTAATCTGTCTCAAGGTCTCTTGTAGGGTGGCACAGGTAGTATCGGCCCCCGGATAATGTATTTTATTGTAGCATAATGTAAAATAGGGTTAGGGTTAGGGTTCGATGAAAATGTGTATAAATAGTAAGACCGGCCCATTTCCAAGGGTCAGCAAAATTGATGATTTTTCTGTCCACAGTAATAGAAAAGTAGTATTTTCATTTCAGTTGCAGAACTCAATGCTCCATTGTTCACTTTCTAATAGTTAGACGCTCCCCTGGAGCCACCATTGTATCATGCACCAGTGCTTGCTAGAATAAATATTAATGAAGAAGGGAGAGTTCTTTGCAATGATGTTGTTGGCATTCAAACTTCTGAGTTAATGGTATTTTATGTTTCATATTCCTTATGTCTTCTGCTCTGATAGGCCAAGTAGATTAATGACCTCTTTTCCCTTGCTACTGATAAAATATGAACTGATGGTTGTGTATTTCTTCTGTATTTAGTGTAGTATATCAGAGCATTATCGATGTTTTGAATGGTTAAACATAACTATAGATAGATGAAGTACTTCTGACCCTGCAGAATCTTTTTCATTTTATTTGCTAAGTGTAGAATGCTTGGAGAAACCTCACCTTACTGAATCTCTGGAGAGAATGAGTTGAAGAAACCAACTATCCCCCTTGAAAATAGTTACTTCTCCCAACCAAGCCCCGTATCGTCATGACCCAACACCCAGGTGCTTGGAGGCCCAGGGAGTCTAACTTCCCTAGATAACCTTTGCAGGCAGAGCTGGCTGGTACCCCCAGTACTCGGTGATAACTTATGACTATTGGAAGACACGGTCAGCAAAACCCCATCAACAGAAACTGGCGCTAGAAGGAGGGGATGAACTCATCCCCCTCTTGAGATTCTAATTTTACACCTCCTGAGGGTTCCCCGAGCTATTGTTTTAGGAGTCAAGCCTTCAGTGGGATTGGGTCATTCTCCCTAGAAAAATTTGAAAGAATCCTTAGGTCTACCCCAAACCCCAGAAGGTTTTTTGAACTCGAGCCTCCTACTCAAAAGAAATGGACCCCAAAAATCACACCAGCCACTATTGTCTTGGCGTCCAGCATACTTCAAAATACCCAAACTTCTCAGATAATCTTGAGAACCAGTGCTCAAACTACCCAAAATCCAATTCCCCCAATGGCTGCATATTTCAGAAACACAGGGTTCCGAATGGGAAATTTTTCGGGCGCAATCAATGACTTGGGCTCGTACCCGGAGAAGATCTGCCCACGATATGAGCACTTAGGCTCACGAACTATAGAAGAGAATTTACAGGCATATAAGGATGCCATGAACCGACACCGAATCTAGCATGAAGATGTTGTGACCTAGATGTTTCCCTTGTCCTTAGGGCAAGGCAAGTTGAATTGGTACCTTAACCTTCTTGCCAACTCCATTAACAGTTGGCAGGACATGGAGGATGCCTTCTTGGCTACCTTCCACGTACACGTGGACCCAGCCTGGTCCCATAGCCAGTTCATCTCCATTAAGAAGGAACCCAATGAACCTCTTGTAGCATTCAACTATTGGTTCCAGCGCGCCTTGAAGCGGTGCACGGGCCCCTTCATTCCATCCCCAGAAGTAACCATATAGACTTACCTTAACGCAATGGACCCCTTCATTGCCACTCTCCTTTGGAGAACAACCACCGCGGGCGACCGTGACACTTTGGCGAAGGTTTACAACCTAGCCTTAGAATTTTTCTATGGTATCAACAAATCCCCAAGTGGGATTGGGCAGAGCGCGCCCTTCAACATGATCCCTGGTGGAATAGCATACACCAGGGGGTATAACCCCAATCTGGCAATGGGTGCCCCCTCGATGGTAATAAATCTCCAACCACCGCTGATAGACCAGCAGGCCTGGTACGTTTATCCAATGCAGACTCAGGCAGTGCCAAGTCTGGAAGCTTTCCCTTCGAATCAGTCGTAGCAAGCACAACAACCTCAGACAAAACTATCTAGAGTGCCCTTCTTTCAGTCATCTGCGACTGGAGGATTGCCACCCTCGACTCCGGATAATACTACTGCCTTCTTTGGGAACCAACAACAACAACCATCACACTGTGACACCAATACTCAGTTGACTGCCGAGGTTGAGTCCCTCTAGTGAATGTTGTCTACCTTAACTATGGACATGGGTCAACTGAAGGCGGGGTCCTATGCACCCCAAAATTCTAACTCCTATAGGGGGAATATCTTCTTCGGCCAATGAAACAACAATGCCAGGGGAAGGAACTTCAACAACGGGCCTCAACCCAATCAATAGAAATGGAACAATAACATGAACACCAGAGGTCCACCTATGAACGAAAATGCCAACCAAAATAGTGATGGACCATCTCATTTCACACCAGTTGCAGACTTCCATCCCATGACTAATTGGTTTAGATTGCACGACACAGGCTCACACAATGAGGTGAATTGTGCCATGTTGAAAAAGGTCATCATGATCTCCCAGTTAGATAGACACCAGTCGCATGATGCTACTCTCCTAGAGCCTCCTGTGTAGGAGTCAACCCATAGTGCCTTCACCTGTGAGACCATCTTCTTCGAAACTTTCGGGGAAGATGAAGAGGAATCCGAATTGCATGGATTCTTTGATGATTCAATCCCACCCTTTGAGGCCAATGCCTTCACCAACCCACGGACTCCATACAATACTTGGAGTCAGGTTGGTAAAGGACCAACTTACACACCTATACCCCCTATCAAGTATACTCCTCCTTGGGATAACACAACTGACTAGCCTGCTCCTCTAAAAGGTTCTAGCTCTAACCAAGAGAAAGACCTAGCCGAGGGCAGTCACAAATTCCTAGGAGGAAGATTTGACATTACAAAGGTGTTAGAACAGACCACCACCTCCATGACCTTCATGGAGGTTTTGCTAAACTGTCCCAAGCAGAAGAAGTCTCTTCTGAAGCTCTTGAGAAACCCGAAAGTCATCAGTCACCCGCCCAAGACTGTCTCATTCGAGGATTCCAACGTGGCTATCTTTCAGAGAAACAACGAAGATCTTCCCTTCCTACTAGGCCTAAATATCCAAGGCAAAAACATACATAATTTCTTAGTAGACTCTGGGGCTTCAGGTAACATCATGCCCTTATCCATATGTCAGAAGCTCAGATTCCATCCCGCCCCATCTAATGGTGCAGTTATCTAGCTGGATAAGACTGCCATAAAAATGGTGGGGGAATTGAAGAACGTCTGGATACAGCTTATCTAGGACCCCAGGATAGCCAGTGTAATCGACATCCAAGTTGTGGACAGCCCAGAGACTTATGGGATGTTATTAAGTTAGAATTGGTCTAAGTCCTTGAATGGATACTTTTTGACTGACTTCTCCCACTTATGGCTCCCCCAGGAAGGAGAATCAAACAAGATCTGGGTTGAAAGTGAACCCCGGATGAAATAGGCCCTTACCGAGGTCGGGAGGGTCAGTGAGTTCTTCTTCTCTGAGACTTCTCCCGGGGTGTACCGACCCTTTGAAATCTTAACATTCAATTTCACCCCTAGGGAAGATCCCATAGTGCTGCAGAGAACCTAGGACCTAGAAGAAAAGCTGAGAGTTGAGGTTGACTCTCAAGGTGCCACAGTGACCCTTGCTACACTCCTATCTAGCACTTGGTGCCGAGTACATTATCAGAAACATTCAGAACTTGAGTGTGGGCCCTACTTTTTGGTCGCTACCCAGCACATTGACGCCTTCTAGAATAGAGAACGTATAGCTGATTCCACAGAGCCTAGTGTTCCTACGGGATGCACTCCTTGGGTGCCATCTCCCCAGGAATCCCAAATCCAAACTCCTCTGGAGGTAAACCCCACCTACACGCCAACAGTTCAGGAGGAAGTCCCTCCCAAGTCTCCCAAAAGCAATCCAAAGGCTACTCTCGCTCCCCAGCCCCAGAATGCGAACGATGATTTGTGGACCCTCAAGTTTGATGGGTCCCGATCCAAACAAGGTTGCGAGGCTGGAGTAGAATTAATCAACCCACAAGGAAAATCCTTCCTCGCATCCTACAGACTGCAGTTCAACTGCACAAACAATGTTATGGAGTATGAGGCTTTGGTCCTTGGACTCTTATTTGCGTTAAGGAAAGGTGTCACCCGCCTTCGGGCTTTGGGTGATTCAGAGTTGGTTGTCAAATAGGTCTGAAGTCAATATACATGTCATGATAAGAGACTGGCCACATACCACAATCGGGCCTAGAGCCTTATTGAATATTTTGATGCCTTTGGCATTGATCTCATTCCCTGGCAACAGAACTATGTCCCAGATGCCTTGTCATTTTGGCCAGCACACTTGAGCCAATGGCCGGCTCGCGACTCTAGAGATTTTCAGTTGAAATGGTCCCCACCCTATCCATTCCAGATAATGTCACCCACTTTCAGGTTTTTTAGGACGATCAACATATCCTAGCCTTCATGGCCAATGTTGGTGTCTTTGAAGACCAGGTAGTGGAAGAACGAGACTATGACGATACTAGGCAGGGTGACGAAGATGATGGGATCATGGACCTACCCACTAATACCATCCCGAAAGGGATGGTTGCGCTTGAAAAAATCTTCAACTCAGACCCTTGGGCCCGGGAAAATATGTCATCTTCCTTTGAGGGGGGAAAGTTTGAAAGGGTAAACATCGGCTAGCCCAGGGAAGAAAAGATAATCCACATTGGAACCTCTTGCTCCCCTAAGGAGAAGGAGAAGATTCTCGCGGTTCTCTGAGAATACATTGATGTAATTGCATGGGGATATGAGGATTTGAAAACATACGACACATCCATTATGAATCATACTATTCCCTTAAAACCTGATGCTAAGCCTTTTCGGCAAAAGCAACGACCGGTCAACCCATTGATCGAGCCTCTAATTCGTCAAGAGGTTAAAAAATTGCTGTCAGCCTGAATAATCTTTCCAATCCAGCACACTACATGGGTGGCCAATTTGGTCCCTATAAGAAAGAAGAGCAATGAGATTCGCCTTTGTGTGGATTTCCAAAACTTGAATAAGGCCTCCAAGAAAGATAATCACCCTCTCCCTTCGTTGGATGAGGTGTTAAAGATAGTGAATGGATCCTAGATGATGTTATTCTTAGATGGGTACTCCAGGTATAACCAGGTCATGGCTGAGTATGAAGATAGGGAGAAAACAATGTTTACCACCAAGTGGGGAATGTTTACATACAGGAGAATGCCCTTTGGTTTGATTAACGCAGGGGCCACATTTCAAAAGGCCATGGACATTGCATTCGAGGGCCTTGTGAATCGGTGCATAATCATCTACATGGATGATTTGACAATCTTTTCCTGGGACAAGCATGACCATTCCGCCCATCTTGCTCATATCTGTGAGAGATGTCACTGGTATGGAATATCTCTCAACCCAAAGAAGTGCATATTCAGAGTCACCAAAGGGAAGTTTCTTGGGCATATCATCTCTAAGAAGGGCATATCCATTGACTTTGAGAGAGTTGAAGCATTGCTAAACTTACAAATGCCCGGCAGCAAGAAAGAGATGTGATCTTTCTTCGGAAAGATCAACTTCGTCTGGCAGTTCATCAATGAATTCGCCAAAATAGTCAAACCACTCAATGAAATGATGAAAAAGGATACCAAGATTGGTTGGAGGCCTGAAGCAAAGCGAGCATTTTCCTAGATCAAATAGACAATAACGGAAGCACCCATCCTGGCTAGCCCAGACTACTCCCTCATGTTTTACATTTACTCCTTTGCTTCACCACATTCCATCGTGGTGGTGTTGACTCAAAATGTTGAAGGGGAAGAATGACCAATAGCTTTCATGAGCTCCCCCTTTAAGAACGCCGAAGTCTGGTATTCATCACTAGAAAACCAGGCCTTTGCTCTTGTTCGCGCCGTGAAGAAATTCCGGCATTACATTCTCCGGAGAAAGGTGCATGCTACCATCCCGGAACAGGCTGTGAAGTCTCTGCTAATGCAGAGGGAGTTGGGTGAAAGATGGGGAAAATGGATGGCCATCCTCCAAGAATATGATTTAAAAATGTATCCCATGAAGATAGTCCGGGGCCAGGGACTGATTCGAGCGATGACAGAAGAGACTCCCCACATAGAATGTCAAACTTACACAGTGGAGTCCATCACTCGAGACCCGTGGTATACTGATCTGGTATATTTGCTACTAAATAAAAAATGCCCGAAGGGGTTACCTCCCAATAAACACCGCTCCCTGTGGATGAAAAGTGCTCACTTCATGATCAAAAACTCCACGCTTTACCATAGGAACTATGAGGGAGTGTACCTCCGATGCATCGACAGGGACCAAGCTGTGAAGATGATTGATGAATTTCACAGGTAGATTGGAACTAGACATGGCTCAGCTGATGCCACTGCCCATCAGATCCTTCAAATTGGATACTATTGCCCCTGTATATTTAAAGATGTTTACACTCATATTAGAAAATGCCACACTTGCCAAACTGTGGTGCATCTTGAGCGTAACCCGGCTATGCCTTTGCAACCAATCTTTGACGCTAGGCCCTTTGCCCAATGGGAATTTGACTTCATCGGGGAAATCAACCCCAACTCATCTGCCAATCACTGATACATTCTTACTGCTACTGATTGCTGCACCCGGTGGTCCGAGGCTATACCGTGCAAGAATAACAAAGCAGACGTAGTTATCAAATTCCTAGAGGAAAACATCATCACAAGGTTTGGAATGCCCTTTGCTTTGGTATGTGACAATGGTCCAAAATTTTCTTCATTGCAATTACTCGAATGGACCTACAATCGAAAGATCACTCTGAAGTTTTCCAGCAACTATTACCCCCAGGGGAACGGTGTTGCTGAATCTATGAATAAAAATCTACTTGAAGTGATCAAACACATGCTAGAATAGAATCCCTGGGATTGGCATCAAAAGTTGATATTTTCCCTCTAGGTGGATCGCATTCAAATTAAGGCCGCCCTAGGAACATCCCCCTTCCATCTGGTTTATGGCCAGAACCCTATGTTCTCGATTAACTTACAGATACCAGTTTTGCAGTTTATGCAGGAATTCAACAACTGGGACAACATTATAGAGGTTCGGCTCTTAAATCTGGTGTGAATGGAAGAATAGCGAGACATAGCCCTCGAACATTTCATGTGTCATCAAGCTGTGGTAAAAGGGTGGTTTGATTGCAGAGCCAAATACAAGGCTTTTTAGATTTCAGACTTGGTCCTGTTGTCTGACAAGGCCTGGGAAAAGAAAGGAAAGCACACCAAGTTCCAACGGCTCTGGCTCAGACCATATTTAATCTCTGAAATCTACGGGGCAAATACTTACCACCTTAACACCATGACTGGGGAACCTATCCCATTGCCCGTCAATGGACAGTTTCTCAAACACTACTTTGAGTAGGGTAAGTTTGTCCAAAATTATACTTTATGTAAAGCCCTCCGCTTATAAATATTTATTTCCCGGTGCCTTGTTGGGAGGTACTGTGTCTTGTAAATAGCCTTGTTTTCTACCCTCCGGGGAAGCCCTCTTTTGGTGGTTGTTTTTATTTCTAGTTTTCTTTTCGGGGCCCGGCGTTTTGTTCTCTCTTGTAAGGATTGGAATGCTTCACATAAACCTTGGTCTCTGGTACGATGTCTATAGCATGGTGAACTTAAGAATCTGTCTTTAGCATAGTGGAATCAGTTCGGTCTCCAGAGTTTTTTTATAGGTTTTGTGGTACATTCTGAGCAATCTCCATCGGGTTTATCCCTGGAGGTCTGGCAATTAGTGAAAAAAGAAAAATAATAAGGAACAAGTAATCGGACACACCGAGGATAGATCGGTTGTATTGGTTGGTTGACCCAAGTCTAAACTTTTAAAGAATTATTTCCAGGTCCAGAGTCTTATCCCCTACTAAACATAAAATAGGTGGAAAGGTGAAAGGAGTACCGCCATTGAAATTAGCTAAACTTAAGCTTAATGGTGAAAGAAGTACCGCCTTCCCACCCAGAAATGTACAAAATAACAAGAAAAGGGGAAGAGGGACGAAGCTTTGGTCTCCGAGAGAAATGGAAAAATCTGATGACTGATTCAATATAATCAGTTCCTCTTCTCTACTCCTCCCAGAGGTCATCGGCTTGATTTTCTTCCAAAGCACACACTCCACCACTAATGGAAAGACTATGGAATAGATCCCGTGTGGCCAAATTTTCTCATACGTATTGCTCTTTACCTATAAGATACTTTGAGTAGTGACTTGATCTAGTTTTTCTAACTAGAGATTCTGTAGTTCTTAAATGCGCTAAGGCATTTGTCCCAGATAGTCGCCATTTGTTATGCCCTGCATCCCTGTCCCTACATTTTGTGTGCAAAATGTGGGGTCCCCCCTTTTTGTTTTCTTTCTCTGGGGTTTTCTTCCCCATAGTTGTGCTTTGTTGTGTTGGTTTCTTGTGCATCCGGGACCCTAGTCCTAGAGTTTGTCGTCCTTTGTCAGGAGCTGGACTCTGGACTCTGGGATTCTCCGCCGCGATGTTCTCTTTCCTTAAGATGATATCGTCGCAGGGAATCCCCGGGCCCAGATTTCGATGGTCTATCTGTCCGGAGTTTGCGGATGAAAAGGTGCCTTGCTTTTTACTGCAGGTATAAATAGAAGTTACCTGTCATTTTCACATTTACTGCGATTTAAACACTCAAGCAATCAGAGCGATTTCAGAGCGATTTGCAGCAAATTAACGATAATCTAGTGCTAAATATTTCCAGCATTTATGAGTGATTGTGAGTGGTTTGTGGTGGATGATTGTGATCATTTGGTAGTTGTAGCTATTGTAAAGCTTCCGTAGAGGTTCCCTTTCCTCTCTTTCTATGTTCTCAGGTTGGTGCCTCCTCTCCCTTCGGCTTTCCTTCTGTCTGGTGTCATCATTTTCCTTTGTTTTCATTGTCTTTGCCTTTTTGTTTTACTCATCTTTCGTTTCTTTCTGGTTGCCGCCCGTTGGTGGGTTGGCTCTGCTAGAGGGTTGTCCACCCTCTGTGCAGGTGTAGTTTAGTCTATAAATAGTGTAGAAAGTTGTATATATTCTGTGTTTTGCCTGGTTTCTTGTAGATATTTGTTCTGCAGTGTATATATCTGTAAATTTAGTGTATATCTATTGTATATCCCTTTGTTATATGTGTGTATATCCCTCAACTCTGATGTATATCCTATGTGTATCATGCCAGGTAGCTTAGCAAGCTTTCCTTGTTGCCCATGTCACTGGTTTTTCGTTTGTAAGCTCGTTCTAAGTAGAAAACCTCCTATTTGAAACTCAGCTCTCAGCTAGTTTTAAACAGGCAGTTTTCTCTCTCCTCTATAAAACTAGCCTGACCCTCATTTATGTCCCATGTGTGCATTTAAATCTGTCCAAGTGGCCTTCACTTTTCATGCATTTGGACAATTGGCTCCGCCATCATCGTCATAACTCCAATTTATTACTCACCCACGTGATGCCCACGTGGATCTGACGGTTTGCCTTTTTACACATCTTTACCAACAGTTACTTCTCTGGGCTCCGGGTCTCCTGCCATCATCCATCCCATGTCCTTCTTACCTAATGTGATAAAATTCCCAGACCTGGATGGTTAATCAAATTCCAAAGTTCATGATATGTATATGTGTGCTTTCCAGAGTTTTTGAATGAAACTAACTTTTCAGGGAAAGCAAACACCATGGTGGTAAGATCTCCGGACCCTGGAGTATTTATTTATTAATGCATTCTGACAGTCACTTTTCCTTGCAAGTTTCCAGAGTATACTCTCAAATATGTCTGAAGCATCCACATCCTCACCACCCAGAAGTCTGGAACTTCCATCTACGACAAGTACCAGGGCGTCAGTAAAATCCAAAATGGAGAAGGCTCTGGCAAAGATGCCTTTGAGCCTAAAATATGTTAAGGACAGAGTCATTGCGGGCTCAAAGATTGAGTCCAAGGTCCAGCTTTTTACCGACACTAGCGTCGGAACATGGCCAGAAATGCAGGCCTTGGTCAAAGTCATGTACATTCAACGACAGGCCAGAGATCCTTTGGCCATTAAAATTGGAAACTCCAGGATCCTTAAAGAAGCTTGCTTCTCATGCTTGGTGCAGTCACTGGAGCTTATTCTCATGCTCTTGGCTCTTTACAACCCATCTGTTCAGGCTGTTATGCTCGCACCGCCGGAGCCAACAGGGTACCCCACTCCTTTAGTGTCTCTTGACCCTGATACCTTCCAGAGGAGCTTGAGAATACCTCAATTCGCAAAATTGATAGTGGTCACTTGGTCTGATGCCCTGGCCTAATTCAAGCAATTGGAGGAGGCGGCCCGCATATACATGAACAAAAATTGGCTCAAAGTCCCGAAGAGGGACCCCAAGAGAATGAAGCTAGAGATCCCCAGGTCAGAATTCAAAGAGAGCATCTAGATGGGGATAATAGCACTGTGCTGGGTCTTTGGAAAACAACATGCCCAAGAATTTTCTGTGTGGATGTACTACTTCTTGCTTAGCATAAGTACAGCCAGGGATTTTTTTGACTAGGTGACCATAATTTCAAATCATGTCGACTCCTAGTTCCTCCAATTGGCCAAGAAGAAGAAATTTTACATGAATTCTTATGTTTTTTGGGCCCTAGCACTGTAGAGGCCCCACGCCCATGGGCTACTCACCAATGGCATACTCGAGCTCGGCTGGGATCAGAAGGCCCCTTGGGACTACTTCCCACAGATTCAATGGGAGGCCAGTTTCCCCAATTTTTGTAGAGTAAATGACGCGTTCATTTACTATCACCTGCTCACACCCATCCGAAATGTAAGATACCGCCTATCCATAGAGGCAATGAATTTATTCTGGAGTTACGGACACTATTATATATAATACCAGCAGCATACTTATATAAGGGTGACCGGCTTGTCTGAAAAACACTACTTGTTGCCTAAACACTGCGGGGACAAGATAGTCCTCCTGGAATTTTGCAGGCAGATAATGGAGCTGCATGCCTTCTATACCCTGAAGAAGGTAACCAATATTCCATTCCTAATCACTTGTGGGAATTATTCATGCAGTCTGGCCGCCGCCAAAGAAGCAGACAATGAGCTGAAAAGCTATAACTTGGCAGAATTCTACTTGGCGCAGAAGCATTTCGATCCGCATGGAAAGATTGCAGCAACACTTCCCCGGGCTTTAGAGCCCCATCAATACCATATGGAGGACTTTTGGGAAGACTTCTAGGATGACATAGAGTTCCAGAGTTGGCACTACATCAGGACGACCACGGGCATTATGGAAAGATTGAAGCTCTGGAGATTCCTGGAGGACTTCTCAGACGCCGACTCCAAGATAGATCCCCAGTACAAAGCAAAGGGGATCGATACATTGGCTCTCCCACCAGTAAACTAGGATGCCCAGGAAGGGTCCACTATTGAGGACTTCACCCATGAGGTGGTCAAGCGCAGCTACGCTTACTTTAAGAAGGTGTGCCCTGGGAGTGTCCGTAAAGCGGCCCAGCCAGTATCAAAAGAAACCTTGGGGGCCGGGACTTCCTCACAGAGAGTGGATAAAGGAAAAGGGATAGATACAACTCCTCCTATGCAAGAAGTCCCCATTAAAGAACAAATAAGGCAATCGGTAGCAGCTTCCTAGAAAATGAGGGAGAACCTAATCACATGGCTGGCTACCCCTATGCTCATGGCTAGACCTGTTCATCCTCCATCCTCCCCTTCACTAGCAGTCTTAATGGTTAAGGCAACAAGGGTGGATCTTGTGAAGCAAGCAGTAGTAAGGGATGCAGGCCCACCCTTGATTACCCAGAGAAGGAGGAGGCTTGACCCTAAGCCTAAGAAGGAGCCAGAGCTGGGGATGCCCCAGGCTCGACAAGTTGAAATCCTTTCTTTTGACTCCCTAGAGCCGAAGAAGGAAGCAAAACCTGCCAATGTCCCAGACAACCCTCCTTCGCAGGATAAGTTTGATGATGTTTCTGAAACTGATGAGTTTGGTAACTTATAGGGGGACATCGAGTAGATAATAGAAGTCCCACTAGAAAAGGAGGTTGAGGAACAAATAAATGCGCAGGAGTAGGAGTAGGAGCAAATGGAAGAAGAAAAATAAATAGAGCAAGAAACCATCTCTGAAGTTTCGAAGATGCAAGATGCGAGGGTGGACCAGAAAAAGCAAAGTGAACAAGCGACACCTGCTAAGGGAACCGGACCTTCGGGAGAAACCGTAACCTCAGCCGCCACATTACAAGTGCCACTCCCCGGAGCAACCTTTGGGCAGGTAATAACCACGGCGCAAATTTTGAATCTTGGCCCGGTACCTCCCCTATTTCTAAAAGATGTATTAGAAGAAGAAGAGATCCTAGTGACTGAGGCTGAAGAACAAGAACAACGAGAAGAGGAAACCCCCGGGACAATGGATGAAGGTCCAGAAAAAGTTGAAGATGCAGAGGACCAGGCTAAGGAAACAAACATCACCGGGGGAAATTTTCCTAATGAGGCCCAAGATAAAGAAAAGGGGGCGGGTGAGACCCACACCACTAAGGAGGAACAGTAACAGGGCACCAGGGAAGAACCAAAAGAACAGACTTTGGCGAACAAGCCACCTTTGCCGCCTCAGTGGCTGGTGGAGAGAAAGAAGAGAAAGGCCTCATCCACCCTGAGAGCTCATCACTCTCTAGCTGAGATGATGGCCAAGGTCCAGGAACCACCAAAGGCCAAGAAAGTCCAGACGATTCATACACTTCAAACCGGGCTAGGAGGAGAAATAGTTGCACTTGTGGCAACACCTCCCCTAGACACCGATGCGGTAAGGGAAGAGGCTGGAGATTATGATATCACAGAGATATCACTGGGAAAGATAGGAAAATAGGGTGAAGTAAACCTGTTAAAATAAGTGGCCAGGGTAGTGGAGGCCAGATACGAAAAGGAGGCCCAAAGGATCAAAGCAAAAAAGGAAAAGACAATGAACCTCATGTCATTGCTCACTGAGTTGGCCTAGTCTATTAGTGCCATTCCTCTGGAGGCCTCCACATCTGATGTGCCATTAGCATAGAGAAACATTGACTCCCTAAGAGCAATGAAGAAGAAGGCCCAAGTGGTCGATGAGTGGGTCGCTCTGCAAATAGGAAACACCCGACGTTTCCTAGTGTCCACCCTCCCAAATTTATATGTGGAATGACACGTTCTGCATTAGGCAGAGACCATTCTTAATATATGGGAGGGTGACATGGAAAACTATGAGTTATGGAAGGTGGAGCTGGGGGAGTTCCTCAACCTCAGGGAAGAGATGGTCTCCAAATCTGGGATTCAGGGAGAAGAATCCTTTGACTTTGTGAGGACCCAACACTCTAGACTTGACCTCACATTAGAGGTACTCAAGCAACTGGTAGGGGCTCTGCATGACAAATTCAACATAGTACAATATTCTTCAAATATATACAAGGCATTTGTAGCAAAGGTCTCTGGAGCTGACCCATTCAGCACCAATACGTGCACTCTAAAGGAATACATTCTGGGAAAATTTGATGAATTTATGGAATCCAAATACCAATCCCCGGAGGGACTGGACGGGACCCAAATGATAGGGCTAACTCACATGTTCCTTAGTGGTCATGATGCGGCAAAAATGGCTGATGAGTTCAAAGATAATGTTCCAGAGCTTGGAGAATAGATTGAGGTGACTAAGTACCGGCGGTCCTGCCTTAGAGAAATTAATGAGGATGGAATCTCCCACCTTCTCCAAACATTCAATGACAAAAATAAATAATAAAGTTTCTCTGGAGGCCGGAGAAAACACAAACATTTTGTATTCTTTATTCTTTCAAAATGTAAGTTCCCAGATCCTGAAGTCCCAGATCCCAAATTTTGTATTCTCTCAAGTGATCCATGTCCCGATCCCCGAGGCCAACCGGTCACTTTAGAAGTGGTTAATAAAGGCTGTCAGAAGGTAGTTGGCTACATCAAGGAATGTCAGATTAATAGTTGGTTTTCTGACAGATGGTCTTCTCAAGGTGCCACTTCAGAGGTACACCTGACACATTGGAGACAGGGCACCACATTTCCCATTTATGAGGCATGTAGCCTTGATCCTCAGGGATCTGATTTCTTCCTTCTCTTTCTTGGTTCTCTTATCGAGGCCGATTCTTCCGCCCTACCTTCTTGTCTTATTCTTCTAACATGTTAGGCCTATTCCATCTGAAGGTCTTTTGTAGGGTGGCACAGGTAGTACCAACCCTCGGATAATGTATTTTATTTTAGCATAATGTAAAATAAGGTTAGGGTTAGGGTTCGATGAAAAAGTGTATAAATAGTAAGACCGGCCCATTTCTAAGGGTCGGCAAAATTGATGATTTTGTTGTCCATAGTAATAGAAAAGCAATATTTTTATTTCAGTTGCAGAGCTCAATGCTCCATTGTTCACTTTCCAATAGTTAGACGCTCCCCTGGAGCCACCATTGTATCACGCACCAGTGCTTGTTGGAAGAAATATTAATGAAGAAGGGAGAGTTCTTTGCAATGATGTTGTTGGCATTCAAACTTCTGAGTTAATGGTATTTTATGTTTCATGTTCCTTATGTCTTCTGCTCTGATAGGCCAAGTAGATTAACGACCTCTTTTCCCTTGCTACAGATAAAATACGAACTGATGGTTGTGTATTTATTTGGTATTTAGTGTAGTATATCAGAGCATTATTGATGTTTTGAATGGTTAAACATAACTATAGATAGATGAAGTACTTCTGAGCCTGCAGGATCTTTTTCATTTTATTTGCTAAGTGTAGAATGCTTGGAGAAACCTCACCTTACTGAATCTCCAGAGAGAATGAGTTCAAGAAACCAGCTATCCCCCTCAAAAATAGTCACTTCTCCCAAACGAGCCCTGCACCGTCGTGACCCGACACCCAGGTACTTGGAGGCCCGGGGAATCTAACTTCCTCGAATAACCTTTGCAGGCGGAGTTGGCCGGTACCCCCGATACCCAGTGACAACTTATGACTGTTGGCGGACCTGGTCAGCAAAACCCCGTCAACAAAATGTACAATAATAAGGGTTTATCTTTGATGGGTGGCATCAAAATAGGTGGATTTACTAATTATGTCTTCAAGAGTGTAAAATCTTCTTCACATTGATCATCCCATTTGAAAATGGTATCCTTGTGTAATAACCTGGTGAAAGAATGACATTTTTCCACCAATTGAGATATAAATCTTCTAATGGATTGGAACCTTCCTTGTAATGATCTCATTTGGCTAGTGTTCTTAGGTGTTTCCATCTCCATAATTGCTTGAAATTTTTTTCGGACCTACTTCTATTCCTTTGGTTGAAACTATATAACCCAATAACTTTCCATATTGGATACCAAATGCACACTTTTTAGGATTTAACCTAACTTTGAATTGTTCCAATCTTGTAAAGATTTTCTCTAAAATAGTTATATGATCTTTTCTTTTATGCGACTTGGCCAAAATGTTATCACATAATCTTTAAGAAATATGTGCATCATATCATGGAAAATTGTAGTCATTGCCCTTTGATATAAAGCTCCAACATTTTTAAGGCCGAAGGGCATGGCGTTCCAACAAAAGGTACCCTAAGGGAAAGTAAAACAGTCTTCTCTTGATCTTCAGGTGCTATTCTAGTTTGGTTGTAACCACTAAATCTATCCATTAAAGAGAACATGGAGTGTCCCACTGTCAATTCCACTATTGTATCAATGCTTGGTAATGGAAAGTCATCTTCAGGAAAAGTAAGGTTGAGATCTCTAAAATTGGTGCACACTCAGATGGACTTGTCATTCTTAGTCACTGGTACAATATTTGAAATCCATTATGCATAGGCTATGATCCTTATGAATCCAACTTTTAATAACTTCTCTAATTCTTAATTTTTTCTTAACTGGTTTCACTCCGGGTTTCACATTGAGATGATTCATTATGAAACTAGGATCTAATCTGGCATATCTGCATAAGACCATGAAAACTTGATTTGTTTCTCTTGGAATAATTTGATGAAATCATGTCTTTCCATTAGAGTTAAAGATCCTGCAAGATTTATAAACTTGAGTTCCAATTCCATTCGAATGTTAAATTTTTATGTTAGTTCAATTAAGATGGGAGATCTTTCCTCTTCATGTTTGGGAAATGTGTCCAATCTCTCTTCCTTAGGTGCCACAATTGAGTTTTCACCTTTGGAAACATCCTTTATTTTTACTTTTTGGATCTAGCACTGCCACATGGTGGTTTTCACCACTAGACCATTTCATTTTTTTATTTTTATTTTATTTTTTTCTTGTGGATTGTGAGATTGTACACTTTCTTCCATAACTATGCTTGGATAGAATTCATTGGTGGAAGATGGTTTGACCATATTGAGGTATAGGGCCATGGCATTGTCATTACGGAAATAAAGTATGTCATTTGGCTTGGTCAAATCCCAATCAATAAGTTTGGGATGAATAAGAGATAAGGATTCATTGGGTAAGCTTTCATTCACGGGGTTTAAGGACATGAATTCATTTGAAGGTTCATATATTGTATCGCTTAAATTGATGACATGAGCTTGACATGAGCTTGTTCAAGGTGTTCCATAGAATTTGGATCAAAATTCTCTTCACTTGAGTCCTCTTGGATTTATATGGCATAAAATACTCATGGACTAAACCTAATGTTTGAATCTCCTACCCACGAAGGCACCCATGGTTCACCTACCCATTGATTTTCACTTGATGCTTGGCCTAGATTTGGTGCTTGAGAATCATTTGGCACTTGTTTAGCACTTGATCCTTGGTCCATATTGGCTCATTTTCTTGCACTAGATATAGGAGCATAAGTATGACTAACATCTATTTCTTTTTCATGACAAGAAGCTTTGAATAAAGAATCTCATTCATATTCATTGGAGTCATCTTCACTTTCAGAGCCTAACATATGTACATGTTCATAGGAATCATGGATATTGTTTGAACTATTCCCTTTCTCTCGATATCCTATGCCTGATTTTTCATCCTTGGATCTCCAAGGAGGTTGAATGGGTTCTAACAAGCCTTTGTTTCTTATGTGTAAGGGTCCTCTTCCCTTGCAACCTATTTTTTGCATGATTTGGAATCCTTTTCCGTATTGTTCGGTTTGAATGTTAATATGTTGAACTCTCTCAATTGGAACACTTGTACTATCCTCATATTTGTAAAGTCATTACAAGACTTCATTGTCTTCTTTCTCTAAGGGTGATTGATCACTTTCTCTCACAAAATGAGAATTGTACTTTTCAGGTAGGTGAGAACTAGAAGTTTTTCCATGTGTCCTTGGAGAAGTGGGTAAGCCAAATAGTGAAATAGAATATTACCCACTCCCTTTTGATGTATTCTACATTGTTTCTCAAACTTGTGCATCATTTCACTCATCTTTTGATAATTGTCCTCTTTGGCTTGCTCCCTTTCAACCCTAGAAGGTTTCAAACTTTCTTCCCTTAAAGTAGAACCATTTACCGAAAGGTCATTAGAAATTTCACCATCAAAACTAACCTTCTCTTTTCCCTTAGTCGATGTAGATGATTTAGTTTCATTGTGGCTTAAGGTAGAACTAGCATTCAATTTCAAACTAGGACCTTCTTCCTTAGTTTCTTCAATGATTGCACTAGAAATGACTCCTTCTCTATTGTGTGGAATAAATAGTTCAAGTATAGTTTTCACCATGTTATAATATTGAAAGGGGTTTGGGTCTCCTCCAATAGTAATTTCCTCACCCATGTATGGAAACTTGATACATTGGTGATATGTTGAAGGCACTGCTTGCATTTCATGAATCCACGGCCTCCCTAACAAAATGTTATAAGTTAATTTCATATCTAGGACTTGATAAACGATATACTTTTTTATTGGGCCCACTTGAACGGGAAAAACCACAATTCCTTTGGAAGACCTCTCTTCCTCATCATAAGCTTTGATAGTGATTTTCTTCTTTGGATTAATGGATGATTTGGATAACCCTAAAGCTTTAACTAAACTCAAGGTACAAATATAAAGACCAGATCCTCCACCAATGAGGACTCTTTTGATACGGTGCTTCTGTATCAAGACCTCTCTATGCAATGGGAAATTTTGAGGATGATTTATAGACATCTCATCGTGCTCAAAAAATGATATACAATGAGGTGCAATAAGATGACCCACCATGTTTTGAAACCTTTCTTCCTCCAAGTTTTCAAGAACGGTTGTTTCCACAAGGGCTTTCTCCAATATTTCCTTATGATTAGGCGAAAGCTTCAATAGCTCCAAGATGAAAATTTGAGCTAGTGTCTTTTGCAATTGATCCACTAAGTTATAGGACTTCATTGAAGAAGGTGTTTGTTTTGTCAAATTATTTGTTTGAATAGGACCAAAAGGTTTAGTGGCACTTCCTTGTAGGGTGATCCTTGTTGCTTTCCCCTAGTGACAACATTAGAGGCCTCTTTAATAGGTTATTCCTTCACCACCCCAACATTGATAGCATTTTCATGTCCTGATAGGGCATTGATAGTATTATAATAGCTATGGTTAAAGTTGACTTTGTTTTTACCCCTTGAATTATTACCATTATTGTTATTATTTGAAGATTCCCCTTTCTCATGTTTGAAGAAAGGTGATTTTGAAAGCTGTGTGATCTTCATTATTTTGGGGTCCTTCCACTTTGATCACTCCATTATCAATGAGGTCTTGCACCACATGTTTCAATAACATACAATAATTTTTCTTGTGTCCTCTATTCCGATGATATTCATAGTGGTTTGACTCATTCCACCATGATGGTTTCACTTGTGGCTCATAGGGTTGAGATTTAGGTAATTCAATAATTGTATTCACAATGAGGGTCCTCAATGCATTTTCAAGAGGTTCACCCAAGAGTGTGAATTTCCTTCTAGGAAATGGATCAAAGAAGGGTTTAGGCTTGCTAGCCTCTTGATTGTTCCCAAAATTGTTGTTGTTATTGAAGGGAACCTTGGGAGCTTGATTCACATTGTTAGCTTGATTAGATCCTTGAGTGAGATTAAAGGGAGTAGATTTTAAGTTGTTTTCTTCCACAACTCCATCATTTACCAAACCCTTATTAGTGTTCTTTATCCAAAATCAATTATTATTAGGAGATCTTTTTTTTTGCTATATAGAAGTGTTGTGATTATTGGAATTTGTGTTGTCCTTGTAGAGTTTGATTTCCCAACTTTTTAATAACACTTCCTGCGTTGCAACTCCATTTTTTATTAGGTCTTGGAAACAATGTGGAAATTGTAATCTGAAATGGTAATTCATTTCCGTATTCAAGCTATTTATAAAAATTTCCATCTTTTCCTTTTTGGGAACACTTCGAGGGTATCGAGCAAATACCGCTCTCCATATTTGTAGGAAAATTAAGAACCCTTCTTCATCTCATTGTTTCGTATTGCATAATTTAATCATTGTGACTTTGTTTTTGATGTTATAGGAGTAGTGTGTCACAAATTTAGAATCAAATTCTTTGAAATTCTGAATACCAGAAAGTAGTTTAGAAAACCACTCCATCACCATTCCTCCAATAATTCTTGGAAATAATCGCATTAAATAAGTTTTTTCATGCATGAACTCCAAGATAAATGTGTTGGAATGGTGTGTACTGAGAGGGGAGGGGTGAATCAATACCCTTAAAAATTTTTTCCTATTAACCTTTAATCCTTTAGTAATTAATTCCTTGCATTACCGACCATAGATGCTATTCTATCTTTGTGCATGTAATATAAAATCATAAAATTAATTGCATGTAAACATTCATAGAAACATTCATCAAATGTAATGACACATGACACAAGAATTGGTAACGCAGAAAACCCATGTTAGAAGGTAAAAAGTGTGGTGGGGATGAAACCTACAAAGCTTCACTATCTGTAGAATGGAAGGTGTCGGTTAAAGATTACAAATTTGATCACTTCTGATGATCTTATCCTGTTAGGAGTAACATGTTTAGAATGGTTAGTTCTACTCGGTTAGGTGATTTAGAAACATTGCTTAGTGTGCACTCGGTTAAGATATTTACATAAGGATTGTTAAATTCACCGTCTTAAAGGATTTCTTCTATTTTCTACACTTGTTAGAATGCAGTCAAAAATAATTCTTAATATGATTATATCAAATATTGAATTGCTAAGTATAGATCTTTTAATTTCACAATATGATGTATCACCTATAGTGATCGATTAATACATTTGTTCTGCTTGATAGCCTTAAATCTTATTCTTTATAACTGATTTCATCTTTTGTTGTCCTTCTGTATAAAACACTTTGTCTGAGCCTTAGATGTGCTCTTTGGCTACAATAATCACCACATCCATTTGTTTTGATTGATTACACATCTATTTATACAATGAATTGACCTAAATAGGTTTCACACTTAACTATGAAAACTATATGATCAAAGGTTTACGACTTGACCTTGATCTCCTAGTTTGCACATTTTGAATCAGTTAGACTGATTAAAAAAATCCTATTTACTTTACTTGTCCCTAAAGAAATGGTTTTAAAGATAAATATAAAACTCAAGTGTTTTATCTGACATGTAGCTCAGATCCATATTTCTCAGAATTAAAGTTGTCTCTAATTAGACTATTTCTCAGGTTGCTCTATAGTCTTTCTTTGGTGACGTCTCTATAGACATTCTGCTTCTCAATTTTCTTTGTATACTGACTATCGGTTTACACTACAACACTATGTTGTCGATGTTCACTATAAACTTGTCTATAAGATTCCTTTGTAAACTTGTCTGTCAGTGAAGATTGGTTTCGGTGTTCTCTTGCAATTAACATTTTCGGTGACCTTTGTGAACTGTTGTGTCAAGCTGCACTATAAACCTGTCTTTTGGTGATCATGTTACCGACGGTTCAAAAATGATTTCCTTTGTATACTAATGGAAAAATATGATCATCAATCTCCCCCTTTGACATTAGTATCAAAAATGGATATGTACAAAACTAAAATGTTTAGTATATACACCATGTGTTTACCTTGTCAATATGACCCCCCCTATGTGCATGCCTCGATATAGTATATGTACATGTATATATACTTGCCTTTATACATATATTTCCCCCTTTCACCTTATCACACCAATTCATTTTCCATTTTATCATATCAATTCCCCCTGTTTATATAATAATGATAAAGGTGTAATATTTACAATTTGTCAAAAATGTGGGAATTGGATTTTTGAATGTCCTCTATTTTCTTTTCTCATTTTTATTTAACGTGCTCAAGGGTCATTATTTCTTCCAAGTTTATTCTTGCATGCATATCATATATGCTTTCTATTACAGACATCTCCAGGGTGGCAACCAATGTTCTTGCCAAAGTCATATGTTGTTGCAATAATGTGAGATTTGGTAGTAGTAGAGCCTAGAGCTCGGTTACCTCATCTCTAAATTTGGATTATGCCTCTTGAATCTCAAGTCTCAACCTTTTTTCTTCAATAATCTTGTCATAATGCATCTTGAATGCATTTTAATTGGTTTTAAGACCTTGTGCACTAGCAATTAGATATGCATCTATCTTTGTAATCTTTTCACTACTCTCCTTAGTGAATTGCTCTATGGTGCATAAATTTTGAACTAAGGTTATAAATTCTAAAATAATTGGTTCCAATGTATTGACCAGTTCAGATAGCTTTACCTTGTTCTCTGCCACTTCTTGGATGATTTTTGCTGTTAGCTTCTATTGGTACTTCTACTCTGCACATTCTTATATTGCCATCTCTGCATCTACAGTATGTGATGTGATGACTTCGGTAACAACTATTAATTGATCAAGTATAGGAGCATTTTGATCAATGTTTGTATCAGGTATAATCTAAAATAGTATAAACTTTATAGTTTCTAGTACTTGTGTGTCCTTGGTCTCCTTTTTGAGCTTATCTTGTATATCTTTCCTTTTACAAAGTCATGCATACTTTTTAAGTGACTCTGGATCCAATTTCCTAGGATCACAATCAGGTATTTCTATTATCTCATCCAAGGTGACTGGATTTTTATTCTTCTTCTTCTTCTTTTTTTCAATTGTGGTGGAGGCAGTTGTATGCAGTACCATGCAAGATCCTTTACAATGTCTAATGTACTTGGTGAAGGCTTTGGGGGTGTTGTGACTTTTACCTAATGCTCGGTATTTACCTATTGGTTGGTAGTGGACATCTCCATATCAACCTTATTTTTATCTACAGTTTCTCCTTCGGTATCCTTTGGTGTGGCATTACCTTTATCTTTACTTGCATCTTTCTACTCTCCATCTGTTACTTTCTGTTCATCAGTTGTTCTTTTCTGCTCCTCTTTACCCTTAACCTTGGGTATGCTTGCATCATGGTCAGGTGTTGTATCTTTTGTTTCTATCATTATATTGATAGCCTGTATCAATAATAGCATTTGGCATGGTATATTAACCTGTGTATCATCTGTTCTTGTGTCTTGTTCCTTGATTTTCTCAGTGCTACCAGTGACATATTCATTTTCCTTTACCTCATCGGCAGGATCACTTCCAATGATATCTATTATTGTCACATCTTGGATTGTTTCATCTTTTGTATCCCCTAATGATTGTAGAATCTATGGTATGGCATCCATGGCCTTGCTTGCCTTTTTCAGATCAACTGGATTGACATCCTTAGTGTCATTTATTAAGATGTGTTCAAGGCTCGGTGTTGCCTCTTTCTCTTCATTGTGATGCTTCTCAGTAAGTTATAATACTCTCTTGGGGCTTGTATCCTCCTTAGGTTGATTGAGTATTGCTCTCCAAGTATCATAACTTTCTTTGTCAAGCTCTATTAAGCTTCCATGTACTACTTTTTAGGCTCTCAATTTTGATGAGAACTTCTTTAAATGCTTCTTCATCATTTCATCAATTTCTTCCATCTTTGACTCGGTTGGCATAATTGGCACTAGGGATCTTTCCCTTATTTGTCTTTCATAATTCAGTGCATATGTCCACCTTTGTGATAACCTGTCATTAAGTTCTTGTGGCATCATCTTATCAAACTGTACAACTATAGATTTGAATACACACATTGTCTTGATGATGTCTTCTTCAATCTTATTTTGATCCTCAAGTTTTAGAGTTATCCATTGTCTAATCTTAGGATCAGATATTCTACCTAACTTGATGATTGATGCAGCAATCCCATCAATTATTGTAGGAACTTTTTTCTTTTTCAGTTTTTTCATCTTGTTTAATATCTTCCTTATCTTCCTTGCTTCGGATTAATCTTCTTCTCCTCTTTGTTTCTAATCTTTGCCTTGTTTGAGGCTTTCTTTTATAAGTCCTCACTTGTCCTTTCTTAACCGGTGGTGAGTCTGGTTTTGTAGTTTGACTCCTTGTTCTTGATACAGTTGTTATCCTTGGTTTCTTTGGGAGTGGTGCATCCGACTCTGTTAACTTAGAGTCACTCACTTGTTTACCTTCACCGAAGTGTGACCGTCCCTCGGTGTCATATTTTTGTTATGTTTCTTCTTCATTAACTGACAACTTCTTTTCAAGTGTCTTTACCATTTTGGTCTTCTTTCTGTCTATCTTTTTAACAACTAAGCCTACTTTGATTCGGGCCTTAGCTTCTTCATAGGAGCCAAATCTTGGTAGTGATTTGTCTAGTTGTTCATTCAATAATGCTTTAATAGAATTTATGGTTTGATCTATGTTTATCTCATAATCAAGAGGTGCTAACAATGTTGTCCTCGGTACAGCTGGTTTGATCAAAGTTGTATCGATGTCCACCATGAAACAAATATCATCCTTATATTGATCCACCAATTGTTCTAGTATCCTTGTCCTCTTTTTCATTTTGTCCTTGAATCTGATGAAATATTCATCCATGACTGATGTAAATTTGTCCCCTAGTGACTTAATGAATTTAGTAATTTGAATTGTTACTGGTCGGGTAGTGTCCTAATTACATTACCGACAGATGGGAAAAATTCTTGAAAGTAGAAGAATATACATATGAGGAGTGAACTGAACTTACATGAATTAGATTTTACTGATCTAATGGTCCTCATATTCTCTTCTAGTTTCTTCAGCAGAAGCTCAGATAGATCCAATTGTAGACCCTTCTTTACACTCTTATGAGCAGTGTCAACTGCTCCGCATGCAATGCTATTCAGTTTGTTGGCTTGGAATACCTTGTATCCTAGCACACATGCACCAAATTTTACTTCTGGATCAGTGATGGAATTTACCTTCAATCCTCTGCCATCCCATACTACACCTGTAATATTTTCTATGTTGGGGTGAGGAGGATGTTTGAGTGCTTTTGCCTTGTCGGTTACTGTATAACCAGTCACTGCGTGTATTACATCCTTAGTGATCTATTTTGGCTCATCTAGCCACATCTTTCATCATGTACCTAGCTAAGAAATATCTGGATCCACTCGGTCTTGAACTCCTTCGGGAACATTAGGGCATTTGTCAGCCCTTTCACCTCAATGTGTTTATGTTCATCTTTGATGTTTCCGTCTGTGCCAAACTTCTTGTAAGCTTCCTCAACTTCCAGAACTCTTATTTCTTCAACTTTGTAGTGGATATAGGCTCAGACATCCTCGACTAGAAAAACCCTAGGTGGTATTCTTGAGAACACTCCAGCGTCATCAGGTTGTGAAGCAACCTTTGGGAAGAATTTGTACTTAGGCTCTTCACATGTAGAGTTCTTGATCAAATTTACTTTCTTTTCGTTTGCATTCTTGATCTTGGAGATGCGAGATGTGGTTGCCATTGTTTCTAGAAATTAGGGCTTTTCCCACAAATAAACTATGAGCTCAGTGAGTCTTAGTTACTCACTTGATGTGTTGTAGATGCTGTGAATCTATCTAAATACCTTGAATATGCTTGTGAGTCTCTTTGCAATCTGGTCATTTTTCTTCACTCTGTTTCTCTCTGCTTCACTTTGCTCTTCGCTCTTAATCCCATGGTGAATGAATGAGATTTTCCATTTCTCTTTTATAGACGATTCCCTAAGTGGTGTAATAAATGCTTTTACCCACTTCTCAGTGTTCAAAGATGGAGTCTCTCAGGGAACAAACCAACTTCATTCTTGATGACAATGCGATACTCGGGGTAAGTGATAATTCAATTGACCTTTCACATGTTTACCGATGGTTCTCAGTATGGAGCAAAGACTAATTGTCTTTTTACATGATTACCGACGATGCTCAGTTTATATTAACAACTTAGTTTTTATATGTACACCAATGATTCTCAGTGTGTATTGACCAACGAAATTGGATTCACAAATTCATAACAAGTAATACCATAGTGCATCTTTATTTATGCTAATTTGGCATATTATCAATGTATATTGGAACTGATGTAAAATATAACTTGGTATAGTGTAGTTCCTACTTACGTGTTCTACCTAAGTGGGGGTGGTGATATCACTAGATCCATTGGATAAGGTGTCGACAATTATATTGCTTAGTTCAACATCATCTATGTTTGTAGCTTTCCTCCATATTTTGTTTCTCATTCTCTTGATATCTTCAATGGTAATGTCATTGGCAAAAGTGCTTGTCTCTGTCACTCAGTCTTTGCAGTCCTTGTGTTAGGGATTTTTCTTGTATGAATCACAGTGCTTGAAATGACTATTTGAACACTATGCTTCCTAATACTGATTCAGATACAAGAAATGCTTAATTTCTAAGGATTGGATAAGATCCTTCTTCATTTTTGAGCTCCACATATACTCAGGTAGGTTTTACCTCTTTATGATTACTAATTACACAGTATTTATATGAATGTGGACACTGATTTGCTATTAGGAGGTTATTAAATCAACTTTATGAAACACTCTGCATATGACCAAGCATAACCAAATGCAAAAGCTTAACCATACAAACTATGATTGTAAATATAGAAAAAACCAGTGATACAAGGACTCTCATCCTTCTTCCTTTTAAGGATGGATAACCTAGAGATTTGATATAACATAAATATAAAGATTTTCAATATTTGAATGATTGATGATGAGAACTAATTTTTAGATATTAGACCAGTGCCTAATCCCGGGCAAAGAGTCCAATGAGATGCAAATCAACAGAACCCCAATTAATAAGAACACAGACAAGATCCCACGTAGAGTGCCTTACAAACTATCTTTTCACTTTCACATATGTCTATCAAATTTTCATACTAATACCCTGCCCTTTGGGATTACTCACAAGACTGACTCCTTCCTTAAAGGAAGCTCATAAGTAACAACATAGTTACATAATAACCAGCATGTTTAGAATGCCTTACAGACTAAACATACAAGAGGATGAACAAAAATACAAAAAGACATCACAGATATGAAATTGGAGATTACACTGTATTTTATTAATGTCATTCTGCTTCAAAACATTCAAAAAGACACAAAGCTTCAAAATTAAACCATAATCTAAAGTTTGCTATGCAGCTGTAAAATTCATCATCCTTTGTTACAATGGAGAAAAAACTAGATATAGGAGAAAGGAAAAAACAACCCAGTCACCGACACTTGTCTGTCCCCAGAAAATATCTGCAACTACTCAAACTGAAACTATGAACATCTTATTTGATTTTCCCTTAATTGGTCTACAAAATCATGATCTCCTTTTTGAGACCTTTCCAGCAACATATAATACTCCATAGTTTGGACAAGATTTGCCCTCTGAAACTTTAATTCAAGTTTGCTTTCCCGTGCAGATTTTCATTTAAAATTTGAAATATTTGCATTTGAATTTAATTATTTTTCAATAGTTAAACTATTGAAATGAGACAAATTAAACTTTAATATTTCCCCTTTTCTAGATTTTGTCTCATTGTGAAACTTGTTACCTAGGCTTAATGGCTTAGTGGTTAGATGGTGAGCATCTTTCCATTAAGTCATTAAGTCAGCCCTTGGATCTTGTTGAGGCTGCTCACTTTTTAATCCTTTGCCATTTGTGATGGATTTAATTAATTATTTCAATTAATTCATTATTTCCCCAGGATGCACCAGAATGCGACACTTGTTGCTTGGGCTTAATGGCTTAATGGGTAGATAGTGAGCATCTTTCCATTAAAACATTAAGTCAACCTTTGATTTTTTGTCAACTTGCACACTAGTTAACCCACTTGTTGAAAGAATTTCAAAATAAAAAATCATTTGAAATCTGCACATCTCACCAAAATGCACCAAGTGTCACCCTCTAATTGGTTCATAGGTCCACTTGGCGCCACGTGTCAATTTTTGATTGGTGCCTCTGAACTGCATTTGACTTGCACCACTTGGTGCCTACTGGGCACCACGTGGCGTCCTCTGATTTGCTGACTGATCCACTAGGTGCCACTTGTCATTTGTGCCACATGGACCAATGGCTTAATGGCTTAAGCTTATCTTCCTTGCAACTTTCTCACTAAGCCATAAAGCCATTCATCAATTTTGGGCACCTCGAGATTCGTGCCCAAACATGCAGCCTCTTATGCCCAGTCATCTTCCACATCATCACTGCAGGCCCTGCTAAAATTTAGATGTTTTCTCCTTAGGCATGATTTTCGAGGCAAACCCCAGCTCTTGCGTAGATGCCCATAGTCTCCTCTTTCTGCTTCAAATTACATATTAAGGGGTTTTTCTTATAAAGTCTTCAAAATCCCATTGAGGGATACATGTGGGATAATGTGCTGTTGTTTTTTAAGACTTTATGCATTTTTGCCCAAAATTAGTGGGCCCCACCACACATTACCTCCTCCATTTCGTAGGCTAATGACCCACCAAAGAGCCTTAGCTCTTACTTCAAATCTTAGACAAAGTATTGTAGTATAAGAAGACAAAGAAAGCCCCAAACTTTATGCATGTGGGATTATTGCATTTCACATTTTGCTTTGAAACTCCTCACACAGACAACTCCCAGCGCGACCTGGCATTTGCAATGTCTATGTTCCATGCATAACCTACAAGGGCTTTGTTTAAATTGCCATGTATCCTGCGTTGGCCATTCCACTTTGCTTGGAAGGTACTAAAACTTTAAAAGTCTTTGACTAATACTGCGCGGACTTTCTCCAAGCAATCACACCATGATCAACTTCTTAATCCTATTCTTATTCACTTGTGCAGGCTTTATCAAATTAGTTTTACACCTACCAATGGCAATACTTTGAATGTTTTTCTTTTATGTTTTGACATTTCTCCTAGCATACTGTGCATGGTCTTTCGCTTTTCCTAGTATGAGCTCCTCTAAATCCAATGCAAGACAACATGCTGGTTCAAAAAGGACTTAAAAACAAACCTCAATTTTCTTAGGTGGCTCTCCATTCTCCACCTTTATAATCTACGTAGGATTCCTCCTTGTTTGGTGCGGCAACATACTTGGCGGTTACACTTACCATTAACAAAACATCTCCCCAGTACTGCGCAGAACATGTATTCATTGGATTTGAAAAATTACTTAAACTCTATTCTTCTTTCTTGCACTGGACCTGATGGAATGTTTTTAAATGTTTTGTCTTTTCAATGCTATTACGTGACCTTCCAAATGTGGTGTGGGCTTCTTCTTTGTTTACCCTTTTTGATTTTAGTGTGGGCTCCTTCATATTTCTTATCACACTGGCTACTTGCATTTGATATATACCAATTAGCATTTTCCAGTGAGTTTTAACAAAAACAAACCCCATCAAAACATGTGTTGGGCTTATAATGTCTTTGCTTCATTTATAAATGATAGCAACACATTTCAAAATTAGCGCAGATACCCATTTTCAAATTTCAATGCATTGGATGTTTTGGGGATTCTTAGCGCACCATTCTCCTTTACATGCTGCACAGACTTATGGTTTTAAAGGTTGTAGAAATTTGGTTTGACACCTGCCATTGCATTGCTTGAAAGTTACTAAAGCCTTATCAAAAAATCCATCTTGAGCAGCTCCTGCAAATAGTTCCATGAGATGGCATCTCTTTGAGGCATTCTGTCAAACAGTCACATGCCTTTTCAATACTTCCACGTTATGCACAGGCAGGGAGGATGCCAACAACAGGGAGGGAGGATGCCGACAAAGTCGTGGAATTGGCTTTACACCAACCGATCCATTCTGTCAAACAATTCTTGCATTAGTACATCACATAATTCATGTGCATTGTTTATGTTTCCATATGCTCTGTGTTACCTTTTCCACTTTTTTTTCAAAACTCACTATGTTGTTCTGAATTTGGTTTGTAGCGTCGCAGACTAATTACCCCTTGAAGTGAGCTCATGCCATCTGTTGCAAGCATATCTGAATCTACAACAGAGGATAGCCAATGCTCAACATTCCAATGATAACCTTACAACCAGATTTCAGTGAAATCAGACCATATAGCACCGAATTAGTGATCAAAATCATTCAGCTTTTAAACTTCTGCAAAAGATCACATTAATGGCAACTGGCCTTTGGGGCTGCCTTTAAAAATTGACAAGATCCAGTAATCGGGACATGGCGATGGGCACACACTTCCTGTGATTGACATTCTTCCATACTGCAAAGTGACAGTAGATGAAACCAAACAGGTCCAAAGATTTTAATTTCCCAAGTTGCCTCTTCACAACAATTTTGCAGATTACACTGTCAAATAACAATAAAGACATTTGGTTTCGACTTTGAAAACAAGTCAAATGATCTCCTGAAGACCCAAGCTTCTGGACATTGGAAGTGTGCTATATGGAGAATATAGATCTAGAAGGGTGCCTCTTGAAAATCATCCAGGCACATTTGGAAACACCTCAAAAGTAGCCACTTGGAAATGTAGAAAACCGAAAACATAAGGAATACCGATTTCTGCAAATGGAAAGAAACTTGGAAAGTGTGCAAACAAAATCCTCAAAATCTGAAACCTTGCAAATTTGGTCTACAATTTAGGGTAACCATTTTCTTGATGTGACTAATCACAGTATTCAAGATATAACCTCACAAACAGGGCCTCTGACCAAACTGTGCAACTGATCTGCATCAAATTGTTAGAAACTGCAAACGGAATCAAATTGGCAAACTGGGCAAACAAATTTATCATGACCTGAAAATCATTAGGATAGAACATTTCCATGCCTAAAATACAGGGGAGCTTTCAATCATCCATTTCATTCAACTGGGTGTAAAATTGTAAGACCTCAAAGTAGGTCATTCAGAAATCTGCATTTGACAGTTTGGCACACTAATAGAAACTGAAAATAGAAAGGGCTTAGCAAACTGACCAAATGGACTTGTCACAAATTGAAGACGAAGAATCAAGGAGTATTTGACCTCTATAATAGAGTACAAAAGGAATTTTTTCAATTAGTTCACAAGGTCAAAATTTACAGTCAGTCAAACAGGGCTACTCAGAATTCTGATCAATTACACAATGCATGACAACAACAAACTACGAACTTTGAGGGGTTTGAAAACTAGTCAAAACATATCGAAATGACTTGGGATTTGAAACATAGGTTTGTTGATATGCATACTAAACATCCCCAAACTGGCAGGTCATGAAACATTTCTAGGTGCAAGATATTCAAAGGCAAACTAGGCCTATTGCAACAGATTGACACTTAGGCACAAATGCAGATTTTGACAACTACTCAAAATAAGACATCACGAAACAACTCAAAACTTGAAATTAACGAACTTTGATGTCTTCATATGCCTAAAAAATATTGATGAGTACTTAACATGCATGGAAAACTTCAGAATCTCATCACGGAAAATAGGCTCAAAAAGTACTTTATGGGGTCAAAATGCAAAATTTTAACATGGTACTTCAAAAAGCCTTACTGTTTTTTTCAGTCCCAACACCTTGCTTAGATGATTGGCCCTATGACAGTGTAAGCATGTCATTTTGGGGTTAGTCCAGCTTCTAGACTTTCTCATCCATTTTCTGATGTAGTTTGTAACTATGTGTCCATATCTACCACATGTGCAATTTTTCCATGTGTTTTAATCCCAAACATATGAGTTACCGACTCTTTTGGGTTGATAAGCATTTTCTTGTTCATTTGGCTTCCATGCTTTCGTTTTGTTTTTCCTACATCCAAGAGATGTGTGCCCATGCATTTTTCAAGTAGGACAATATTTTTCCATGTAGGTTTCATTTTTTAGTTTTTTCACCTTAGATCTGCATTCATGTGCTTTGTGTCCTTTCTTGTTACAGTTATAACAATTTTCTATGAGTATAGATGTGGATTTAGGAATACCTCTAGCTTTGCTCCTGCAAACATTTGATGTGTGGCCTAGTTTTTCATAGTGATTGCATGACTACTTCCTTGGTCTTGAATTTTTGTAGACATATTTTTTATCATCTTGGTATGATGATTCTCCATTCTCGGTATATCCTAGACTGGTATTTTTGTTGACTCTTCTTTGTCCATCCAGAAATTCATCCATTATTTTTGTACTTTCTTCATCTTTCTTGATCATATCATTGTGTTGTTGATGAATTCTTACTACATGCTTTAGTTTTTCATTTTCTTCTCTTAGCTCACCAGTGGATTCTAATTTTCCATTGAGTTCTATGTTCACTCAGTTTGCCTCATGACTCATAAGAACAATTTGATTGGTGATCTCATGATGATGTTCAGTAAGTCTTTGTATTTTTTATTCTCTCCCTCTTGTAGCTTTTTGGTGATCTTCCTCCTGTCATCAATAGCTAGTATTCTTTATTGTTCAGCTTGTCTAGCATTATTCATAACCTCAATCATCCTTACCATTTGTGTCTCTTGACCGATTTGCAGTGATTTCACTTGTCCAGCTAGATGTTGATTGATTTTATTCATACTTGTAATGCTTCCTTATGATGTATCGCTAGATGTAGATCCTGATGACTCAAATAAATTAGGTATCTCTTCTTCATGATAGTCAATTTCATTACAGAGAGATTCCATAACCTTTCATTCATCCAGTAGCTCTCTCATCTTGATTCTTTCTTCTTTGTATTGCTCATAGAAGATCTGTATCTACAACTTCTGATTGTCAATATTCTTGTCTAGCTTATACCTTTCCATTGTATGATCTTTTCTCAAGTAATTTAAAATTTTCCAAATAAGAGATCTAGCTTTGATACCAATTTCTATAATAATGGAATGGTGTGTACTAAGAGGGATGGGGTGAATCAGTACCCTTAAAACTTTTTTTCAATTAACCTTTAATCCTTTAGTAATCAATTCCTTGCATTGGGTGCCAACAAGAAGTTGAGTCCACTTTTTGGGCAAAGAGTGGAAGTGTTTTTCCTATTTTTTAAATTTGCAGTCAATTGATGTCAAAATTTGAGGCACTTAGAGATTGAATCTTAGAAAAATCCACTAATAGAAAATGTATTACTTGTAGTCTAGTTTTCAAATATGTAATTTTTTTTAATACCCACATAGTAAAAAAAATATTTTAGTAGGCATGGTTAAAAACTCCTTTTCAAAATATCTGTTTCAGGACCATACCACACACCTGTACGACCACCCTATTTTGAAGTAAATAAATAAATTTTTGTAAATCCTTCTCGAGAAAGGTAGCTAACACATCAAAGATTGGTTAGAATATTTTTGATTTTTTTTTAATTTATTTTTAATTGAGTATAAAGTACATTTTCAAAACCTCTGGTGTACGACCACCATAATTTGATGAAAATTCCACTTTTTTGGATTTTCTTTTTTTAATCTTGAAAGAAATTCTATGTATATTGGTCACATATAATTCATTTTTTTCAAAAATCTAAAATAAAAAAAAGTTATTAAAATTTTAGTTAACCTTACTATTTCAACTTTAGGTACCAATTTGGCATAATAATTATTGAAAAAATACTAAAATTTGTCATATCATTATAAAAATCATATTTTTATAATCTGTACAATATGAACTGAAATGGGTTTTTGTTTCGTCTAAAATTTCACTCGGGTTGACCTCCAAAAAATCATGACAAGGCACAAATTTTATTTTTAAATGTCTTAGTCATTTTTTTGCAAGGCCAAGTACAAGCTTGGTGGGACCAAGCCTGTCCCGAACCAAAAACCAAGGTAGAGGTATAGTCCCAACTCCTAGTTTTTAGAAACGGGCACCCGTTATTTAAAATTTAAAAAATAGTTTCTCGTTTTGTTTTGGACCGTTGAAACCAAAACGGGCACCCATTTTATAAAATGGGCACCCGTTTCATTAAATAACGGGTGCCTGTTTCTGAAAGATCCATTGGCAAAAAATAGTTTTGTGGGCCTGCTCTCAATGATTGATGATTATTCAATCATTTGTATGACATGTCCCTGTTGCAGAAAGAATATTTTGAAAGAATATTCTCTTTTCTTGTCTTGTTTTGGATCTAACAAGAAGGGATTCATTTGAATTCAAATTTTGGTGCAAACTTGGGATCAAAAAAACACATAAAGAGGCAAAGAAAGGTTCTGACAGCTGATGAGATTGCAGCAAATAGAGAGAAAGAGGCAAAATGACAACGAGAAAGAAGAGCAAGAATTCAAAACCTTGATAATTTTGGAGCATCGAGTTCAACAATCGGTTCAGAAGATGAGAACAATGAGGACACCATGATGGATGCAGAGGTTGAAGAAGAAAATGAAATAGGAGAAAATTCAGGTGTATTTTCTAATCAAGTGTTGGATACAGGTATGTTTTCACAGCCAAATGAAACTTATTGTGATAAAGAACTTGATATTTTTGAATTAGCGGGTTACTCTTTAAATAATTTAGATTTTCTTCCTGAAAATAAAGTAACTAATTTTATTTCACATCAAACACCCCAAATTAGTAATGTTAATCATAATGATAAAGGAACTAATTGTCAAACTCCAATTGAAAGTGAAATTCAAACCCCAATTGAAATTGTCAATCAAACGATAAATTTTGAGATCAACAATGTGGATGTAGACATACAAACACCAATTGAGAAAGAAACCCGTTTGGATGATAATGAAATGGACGAACAATTTCAAATTAAAAGTGATGTGCTAGACAATCTGGATGGTTTGGTTTCAGGGAGACAGATTAGGACATACATGAGTAGATTGTTTAGACAGTTTTTTATAATAAAGAATGGGTTTCAATGTCAATTAATGTTACAACTAATTAAAATGACTAAAATGAGAAAATTGATGAAGAGGTTAGGAATTTATGTGAAATCTAAGAAGAATGATGAGTCTCTAAAACAAGTTGTATCAACT
>MU224520.1:1920290-1936043 GCA_018584345.1 Thuja plicata
AACAAACAAAAGGTAACCTATTCTATCTTGATAATATTGAGACCACTTGTTTATTGGCTAGAAATGAAGACATTTGGTTGTGGCATAAAAGGTTATGTCATGTGAATTTTGACAACATGGTTAGGATGAGAAAGAAAAGAAAAGTAAGAGGCTTACCGAGCATGTCAAATCCCGACTGTGTCATGTGCAAGAATTATCAAAAAGGAAAAATGACAAAGTCTAGTTTCAAGAGAAAAACCTACACATCTAATGCTATTCTAGAATTAGTCCATACTGACTTATGTGGACCAATGAGAACAAAAAGCTATAATGGTGATAGGTACTTCTTTCTATTTATTGATGATTATTCTAGAATGATGACTGTCATGTTCTTAAAAGAGAAATTTGAAGTATTTAAGATGTTCAAATGGTATAAAGATATAGTTGAAAAGAAAGTGGAAAAGAACTAAAATGTCTAAGATCAGATAGAGGAGGAGAATTTATTTCTGATGAATTCACTAACTTTTGTAATGAGCATGGAATTACAAGACATGTTTCTACACCGAGAACACCACAGCAAAATGGGATTGTTGAAAGGAGGAATAGATCAATTTTTGATTGTGCTAGAACATTGATGATTGAAAAAGGCATCGCACAAACATTCTGGAGAGAAGTTGTCAGTACTGTTGTATATACACTAAACTAAGTTCAATTGAAGAAAGACACCAATAAGATACCTTATGAGCTATGGTATGGATACACACCAAATGTAAGTTACTTTAGAAATTTTGGAAGTCAATGTTATATATTGAAAGATGATAGAAATGGAAATCTTGACTTTAAAAGTGATGAAGGAATATTTCTAGGATATTCTACCAAAAGCAAAGCTTATAAATGTCTTAACAAATCCTCTAACAAAATCATTGAAAGTGAAAATATTAAAGTGGATGAATTTGCTGAGAAAAATGATGAGGAAAGTAGAAAGGAACCAAAATATTACAACAGATTTGTCTACGGTGAAGAACCTGACACTTTGTCGAGCAACAGTGTATTGCTACCGAGCGGCAGAACAATGTAACCGAGCAACAGGCTGCACACACTGAGAAACAGGAAAATGCTCACAGTGTTGAACCGAGCGATGATGAAGATCAAAATGAATGTCAAGATGATGATCAAAATGATGAACAGAGATCTAAACCTATACTTGCTAAATATGTCAGACGACACCATCCACATGACCAGGTAATTGGAGACAAAAGAGATAGAATGAGAACAAGAAGTCATTGAACACTAGATGTTTGATTTGTGATTTTGAGCCTAAATCTGTTAATACTACACTTGAGAATCAAGAATGGGTTAGTGCAATGAATGAAGAGATTGAACAAATTGGGAATAAAAAAATATGGCACTACAACATTTGGGGTCAAATTTTGACCCCAATTTGCGACGGCATTACCATTTGTGTGTGATTTTTGTATTTTTTTTCCAAGTGCCCCTGATGTTGTCATAATAGTGATGGTACTGTCAAAATTGCGACACCTACGTGATTATAAAAAAAAAGAAACAAAAAGAAAGGCTCATTTCTAATTTAGCGTGATCACATACTGTCATGCATGAAGAGGACCTAACTGCGGAATATTGGAATCTTTGTATATGGTAGCCATGACTTGATCAGGTAGGCATTCGAGCTTTGTATTCTCATTAACTCAACTTTATTTTGATGGCGTTTATTGATTTAATGGCACAATATGAATGTTAATACTACCATTATTGAAATTGTTAATATTGGAAATGTCTTGATGGATCATGTGCTACAAGCTAGGGCATCATGCATTGTTTATGAGCTCACTGTTTAATACTGGCATTGTTTACATCTTTGCATTTCGAATGCTTGATGACCCACAAGCTTTGAGAGCTAGGGCATCATTTCTATTACCTTCAAGGCATTGTGTGAAGTGTTTGATCTCTCTTTATTTATTTTTATATTGATATTCAGTAGCTGGTACTCCCCGTTGATGATCATTTCATGAGTAAATGTCTTGATGGCTCGTGGGCTGCAGGCTAGGGCGTCATGCATTGTTTATTATCTCGTTGTTTAATACTGGCATTGTTTACATCTTTGCATTTTGAATTCTTGATGACCCACAAGCTTTGAGAGGTAGGGCATCGTTTCTATTACTTTCAAGGCATTGTGTGAAGTGTTTGATCTCTCTTTATTTGTTTTGCTATTTATATTCACTATGTGGTACTCCCCATTGATGATTATTTCATTAGGAAATGTTTGGATGGCTCGCAGGCTACAAGCTAGGGCATCATATATTGTATATTAGCTCATTGTTTAATACTGGCATTGTTTACATCTTTGCATATGGAATGCTTGATGGCCCGCAATATTTGAGAGCTAGGGCATTGTTGCTATTACCTTCGAGGAATTGTGTGAAGTGTTTGATCTCTCTTTATTTGTTTTATTGTTGATATTCACTATGTGGTACTCCTTGTTTATGATCATTTCATGAGGAAATGTCTTGATGGCTCGCGGGCTGCAAGCTAGGGCATCATGCATTGTTTATGAGCTCACTATTTAATATTGGCATTCGTTTACATCTTTGCATTTGGAATGCTTGATGACCCACGAGCTTTGAGAGCTAGGGAATCATTGCTATTACCTTCAAGGAATTCTATGAAGTCTTTGATATCTCTTTTTTTCAGTTGATACTCACTATGTGGTACTCCCAGTTCATGATAATTTCATGAGGAAAAACATGGTATCTTTTTTCCTTTCTACAGCATTCTTCTGAGTGCACATGTCCTATAGCATGGTTTTTCTTTCAGAAGTGTATGGCTTGACTATGCACATGCATAATTGTAGACAAGGATCAGTAATAGGATGCCATTCATTACTTAGATCTTCTTGATCTAACCCCCATCTCTCTTTTCTTTGCAGGTTTTGGATCACACAGGAGCACACTGGATTCATACCCGGGTCAAAAATTCATCACTTCAAGAAATGTATGGTACCCTTATTATTTATGTTCATCCTCTTATGTATGCCTATACTCTTTCATATTCTTCTGAAATTTGGCTATGCTCACAACAACCCAAATAATTTTATCTTTCAGTTCCTTTCCTTGTATAGTATATACAAATTATTTGGCATATATATAGTATATACATGTAATCTTTAGATGCAGAAATTTCTTTTCCTTTCCATGTATCTTTTCATGAAATGAACACAAATAAAAAAAGATCATCTAATAATGCAAACTAGGGTACTGTAGTCACTCATCTAGTAATTAGGTTACCAATGTACAATGAGGTAACTATTTTTATATATATCAAACCATGAAGATGATTCTTAGGAGACAGTGGAGCTAGAGGAATATGTGAAAGATCTAAATTCTTTAAAAAATAAAAACTCCTAAGGCTTTCAAACACCTAGGAGCCTGTAATAAATTAAAATGGAAGAAGATAGGTCAATGTATGATCTTAAGGAATTTTTTATCTAATGCCCATGAAGTTGACTTTCTAGAGGGCATTAATATCTCACTTGTATTCAATATCAGTGATATGTATAAACATTCAAATTTGGAATCATTGTTGAAATTCTTCCTCATGTAGTGTATATTTCTTTATGTTTAATAGGTTGTAACTTAAATTTCTAAATGTTATTGAACTCAAATAATTGTTAAAAATCTATTTGTGAGTTACTATGCTTCTTGGTGCATGTTTGGACATATCTATAGACATGACAACTCTTGGGTGCGTGTGTATGCATACATGTATGTGTATTTATGTTTATATATGTATATGTATATTTATATACATGTGTTTGTATGTATACATATACCTATATATTTATATGTATATATATATATATGTACATACATATATACACATGTGTGTATGTGTATGTGTATGTGTATAGATATGTGTATAAGTGTGTGTGTATGTGTGAATATTTATGTATGTATATGTGTGTGTCTATATATACACACCCACACATACATACATACATACATGCATTTAGATCTTTCACATACACACACACACACACACACACACACATACATACATACATACACACATACATACATAAATAAATACATACACACATACATACATACATACATACATACATACATACATACATGTATACATGCATACATAAATACATACATACATACATACATACATGTATACATGCATACATAAATACATACATACATACATACATGAATATTTCATTTGGTTTGCACATATGGAATTTCTGATGACATGTAACTGATTGAATGTTTGATAATGTTAAGTTGAAAGATAATGCAAGGCATTAAATCAGTTAATGTATTGTATTGTCATTGATGTCAACTTGATATCATCTATACGATCATGTACATAATGCCAAAGACTTCAGAGAAACAAAAGAACAGAGGTTATACTTTCAGCAATACATAAAAGTCAAGTATTCACTAAGTGACAAACAACACCAACGGAGTGCACACCGACAGACAGAGAAAAGAAGAAGAGTCATAGTGATACCCGACAATCAGAAGTATAGTGTTGCCCGATGAAGAAAAACCACAGGATGCCCAATGAGAAAAGTCAGAAGGTTGCCTGACCAGCTAAAGAAAGTGTTTCCCAATGAGTAAAATTCCAATGATGCCCAACGGACGGAGATCACAAAGCTAACTAGAGTCTCACTAACGGAACTGTCAGTTGTCGCTGATGACTAACTGAAGTGTTGACTGACAGAACAGAGAGTTCAAAAAATGACAAAATATCTAGCTGGCAGAGCTAAAAATAGACTTAACTGGTTGTCTACTTTGTTTTATTCGACCAAAGATAAGTGAGTGATTTAAAGATGATTTGTATAGTTGGCAAGAAGATATCTATGAGCCAAATTAGGAGTTATGCTTAAATCTAATTGGCTGGATTGTTTTTCACGCCAAGAATCAAGAATCAAGACACAGTGAATACCATGTCTATAGCTTAATTCATTTACGAATGGGATTAAGGGGACTGAATAAAAAGAGGATGCTGAAGAAAAACTTCATGCAGTGCTGATCAAACAAGCTAAAGGAAGAGCTAAGGAATTCTACAGATACCGACGAACAATGAGCATAACATCATAGAGAAGAAAGTATGGAGCACAAGGATTAATTGATACATTGGTCAGAGAGGTAATGCACTTAAATAGATCTGAAAATCTGCAATTCAAAGTTGCAATATGGACAAGTCATAGTGTTTCCGTTTAACCATTGAAGCATCAAGTCTCTTAACTGAGCAGGACCTAAAAGTCTTCTATATATTGAGGTACATCTCAAGGAGTGCCAAAAAGGTTGATTCATGAAAGTAGCATTGGACTTTCCCGATACCTATTGACAGTCTAAGAAGGAGGTTGATTCAAGGATGGTAGCAATAGATTCCCGATACTAAGTGACAACCTTTATGTATAAAATCCTCTAACAAGGTCGCACTTAACAGTGTGTTTGTAACCTTTAACAGCGTTGGATCCTAACAGGGCTCACTTCAGAAGAGTGAAAATTTGGGGTACCCGTCCCAGTGGTTTTTCCCTTAACAGGGTTGTTGGTTGTATTTTTAGTTTTGGTGTTCACCCTAAAAATTTTGATGTTCTCATGACTGAGAGTTGTCCAAATGCTGAAATCATGTCTAAAATTGCAAAATCTTTTAGAAAGATCCATGTTTTTAGGTCAAATTTCAGTGAAGTAGTCAAAAACCCTATATCTTAAGTCTTATTATGTGCAAAAATGTTGAAAACCCTAGAAATGTTAATCAAGTTTATACTTTTGAGTTACCTTTTTTGGAAGATTAAGCCATGAAATAAGTCAAGTGCCTTTTAAGATTAGTCGCCTAGTCTCTTAATACTGAACGAACATTCCATTTTATTTTGAGACTTTGCAATTCATATTAATCGGGTTGTCTCTGAGAGAAGGGAATATTCCTTTAAAAGTCATGAGACTTAGCAATTTCTCTTAATCGCAAAGTCTCCAAGTGATTTTCCCTTTAAAAAATTTTGTGGCAACATGGAGACAAAGGCTATGGTTGCGGTATCACAGAATGGATCATGAGTTAAGGCAAAGTGTCTGGCGACTTGGATTTTCCACAGTCGCGCAGTCTCCAGATCAGATCAGGATAAGTGATGAGCCAGAAAATAGGATGTTGCCAGATCACGAAAAGAAACTAAGGTTAAGAGATTTATTTAGCGATAAGGAGACAATGCACAGTCATGTGGTCACCAGATAAGGAAAATGATAGTTAAGGCAAGAAAAGGGTAAAGGTGGTTGCTGATGTGACATTGCCAAAATCATCTGCCAATATGCAAAGAATTAATGATTAAGTGAGAAAATTAGCTGAAATATCTAAAAGAGATCCAATCATATCGAAGGTGATTTTGTTCTAATTTTATAAGGGTTTTTACTGTGAATGCACTCATTTGAACCTGATCTCCTATCACACTCAGAGCCTACAGCTAGGATTTGGATTAATGACACAGTATGCAAACTTGAAGGCAAAAGTGACCGATTTTTCAATTATGAGCTTTGTGCTTTGTGAATTGTTATCATTGAAGGAGTATATTATATTCATTTGCAGTTACTTTGCATGCAGAGAATTCCAAGGCAGAAAATTTTCTGAGTTTTTTGTGTCTAAGAGAAGAAGTGTTGATTTCAAGGAGTGAACTTAGTGAAGTTTTTATTGAAATTAAAGTGATTGTTTCAGGAATTCAGTGCTTTTGATTTGTTTTTTATGTGTTTCAAAAAAGAGTAGGGTTTTTGAGAATAGATTTGTCTGAATATCAGTAAGAAAGGGTGTAGAGAAGTACAAAATTGAACAAAATGAGCAAAGAAATTAGTGTAGCCTCCACCAGTGGGAGAAGTGATGATATTGATGAAGATGCCAAAGGAAAGAGAAACTTTTCTGATGAGTTCCTGAAGCTGCTGCCTGGTTCCACTCAAAACAAGAAGGTGAATGCAGATATTCTATCAGAAGAGTATGTAGACATAAGGGATGTGAAAAATCCAGGGTCCACGGGTTTTTCTCTTTTTAATTATTTTTATAAAAACTGTGATAAGGCTATGCCTATTTCAAACCCTTGGACATGTGTATTGGCTAGGTTGTTAGTCCCTGATGTCTTTGTAGATGTAGACTTATTCCTAGGACTAGCACACCACTATAACCCATTAACCAAAACAATTAAGAAGAATGGCGGCACTCTCTTGTTCGCCTTGAATAGAAATTCTTTCATTCAAGCTTTTGGTCTGTACAGCACAATGTCCACAGAGATAGACCTCACTTGATAGGAGGAAAGGTATAGGTTACAGTCTGGAGTGGTAAGGCTTCAAATAAAAAAGCACATCCTTAGTGAGGTCAGAGACCATATTACCCCTATACCAGGAACTACACCCTATTGTTACAAGGATTTAAATTTCTATATGAAATACGTTGCATATGCCCTATACAGAGTGTTGGGCAAGGATGGAGGAGCTGCAAGAATTGGATGCATGAGGGATTTGTTGCCATTCAAAAGAAGGAGAAGGATCCTAAATTCCTACATTATTCAATTTTGATGCATCTATTGTTGCATTTCAACTATAATATCATGGACTTGACAAATTTGAACCCTCAGCGGTTTTATTACAACCAGCCTAACCCTATCCAGTTTTGGATTATAATTTGGAACTTCACTTCCAAAAATTGTGACTTCTGTGGATTTGAGAATTGGGTTTGGAAAAATAAGTGAAGAGAAGAGGAGTGGAATTTAGGGGTTTCTTCCCTAATTTTCCTTATTTTGATAGAATTAAGGCTATGTTGGACAATCATCACACCTTGTGTGAACAATTGGAGAATCACCTAGATGTAAATGGAAAAGGGAAAGAAGAGCCTAAACACTCTGATTCAAAGTATGAGGAGGATAGTGATGGAGGACACTCAAATCCAGGCCAACCTCCAATGGATCAGCACCCACAAGGTAGTGAACAGGCCATAACAGTAGGTGAAATGATCACCATTGATTTAACCAAGGAAATAGAGCTCGAGAGCATAGATGAGCCTTCCCTAAAGGGGCAGAAGAATGATCTTGGTCAGTTCTTTCATGCTCAAACTTATGAGAGAAAAGAAAGGAAAAAAGATAGAGTAAATGCCCTTATTCCTGGTAAAAGGGCCTATGATCATAATTTGAGGAAGGAAATAACAAAACGTAAAAAAAAATAGCAAAAAGTGGAAGAGCACATAGAGTTGCCTCTAAGAACATGTATAGATGAGAGATTGATCTATCAACAACAATTTTTAAAAGATGATAATTCCATAAAAATTGATGAATTTAAAGATTTCCTCAGTTGTCTTAAGCGGAAAGAGGTCAAAAAGAAGTTGGAATTAGCTGGTAAGGAAGTAGTGACAAATGAGGCCCTTTTGGCTTTATAAACATATGATCCTGAAACTGAGGATATTACTCATGATGAAGCCAGGAAATTAGTTTTGAACAGTGGAATGTTGCTTACTGAAGGCTGGGATCTAGCCTCAACATTTATAATAGACCAAATAAGAAAGCAACCAAACTTAAAGTTGACAACTGAGATCCAGATTGGTGATATGATCAAAGGTTTTGGATATAGCCCAAATTCACAAGCATTTTCCATGTGGAGTTGATGTCCCATGGACCAGAAGCCTCAATTTTTAAATATTCAAGAGAATATGGTAGGGAACCAAATGGTATGGACATTTCAAAATACAAGTGATCTAGAGATTTCCCAAATAATGACACATTGGGCACATTTGAATGAAGATAAGACAAAGCAATTGTCTGAGAAATGTGGTATCCTGATAGAGGAGGCTAGTGCTCTAGTAAAGGACAAAGAATTATGCCAAATCAAGATTCATGAACAAGGTAGGGTAATTGTTGAACTGACCAAACAATTGCTAGAAAATCTAGAAGTTGTATATGTACCCTCGGAGCAGCCTCCGCATACAGAGGAAAAATTGAGATAGAAGAAGAAGCAAAGACAAAGGATATGACCAAAATGGATAACGAGATTTCCATAAATGCATTATTGAATATACTTCAGCATAGGATTGATATCCTAAAAGATAAAACTAATATAATCTTAAATGCATACAAAAACTTATCTCCTTTACATGCTGAAGTGACAGGGTACATCTCCATTTTGAATCTTTATTTCACAACTTGGTCAAGCAGGGTACAACTATTTGAAAAGTTGGCTTATTTACAACCACATAGGTCAGATCTAGCAGAGATTGTGACAGAGGTGGGGGATGAGATTGGGAAAATAAATGTGGCTTTACCTTTCTTTAAAGGAAAGTTGAATGAGATTAAGGCAAAGATCAGCCTCTTGGGATCAAGTTTTAACCAGTTTATTCCTCCAATCAAAGGAGAAGATGATCATATCAAGGCCTTGGAGATTTGGAAAAGTGAATTTGATAGCATGCTGCCTAATAAAGAGGCATTTATTTTAGATTCAAATTTAGATATAGAAAGCTATAATAAGATTTTAGATGAAGCTTTCAAGGCAAAAACTGACATCAATAAATTCATAATGGATGTTAAAGGCATAACTGATGTCAGATGGGAGAGGCAAAAGGCACAACTACAAAGCATTCAGAGCTTTAATTGTCCTTTAGAAGATGATGTGGCAACATGGGACCTAAAGACGAAGCCAAATAAAAAGAAATTTGTTGTAGTGGATGTTGATGTCTTGGATGAAGAATGAAAAAGGGGACACTTGGCACCTGATCTAAGAGCACAGGAAGGTTAGAAATCATAAAAGATAAGTGTAGGTTAACTTGTAATGGTGGTCACTTGGTCTCAATGCAAAAATTTGATGCTATCCTAAACATAATTAGACAAAGGTGTCAAAGTCCATATAAAGACAAGAAAGAAGAATGCTGCCATAATTGACTTTTTGAGGAACAAAGGAATGTTTTAGGTTCTGACACAAAGTTTCTTGGAGAACAAACAGGTTAGTCATAATCAAAGAATATCATAGATTATCCTAGGAGTACACAAACCAAAGGTGTCAAGCATCACATAAAGACAAGGAGTAGATCAGATTTAATCCTCTACTTTTGTCTTTTCATCGCTTGGGTCACTCTTCTCTTTTGTTTTTTCTGCTTTTTTAGGGTTAGGTTTCTTAAACCATTCAAAGCTTGTTGCATCCTTTTCTGAAGGATTCCAAGATGGTTTAGACCTATAAATAGATAAAATATATTAGTTTTTATGGGATGAAATATAATTGCAAGACAGGCTTATAGATTTTAGTCTGTGTTTTTGAGCTCTTAGCATGTATATGTACTGAAGAAGAAAAATATGAATCAAAATACAGTGCAACTTTATTCTACATTGTTGTTGTCTCTTTGCTTATTGTGCGTACTGTTTTATGTTTAATTTGTAAGTCATGTTAAACATATTGGCTATAAGGTAGCTATCTAATTATTTGCAAGTTTCTTCTAAGGGAAGAATTAAATTTTGTGAGTAGTTTCATAGAGTACAACAATGATTGAGGATTTGATACAACATTGTGGGAGTGACAGGGTAATTTGTAAGGCACTTTACCTGAGTTGTATGTAGGTTGCAAGGAATCTTATAGTATTCTTTTTTATTTATTTCTGTGGATTTATATCTTTTGACTCTAATAGCCCAAGGATAGGCACTGGTCTAGAACCTGTCAAGTGATCCATCATCATCCAAATATTCAAAGTCAATCACATTTATACAAAGAGCATATATTTAAAATCAATTGTATTCGTAGAGTTTACAATTTGAGTTTGTTGACTTCTTAGAGAGAAATTCAAGTAGGTTATTCCTCCTAATTCATAAGAATTATAAAAGGAAAAAAGGATGAAACTCCTTATTATGTTGTTGTCTGTCAACATCAAGATAATGATTTGGATTGTTAAACTATTTCTCAGAGTAATCATAGTTATCTACATTGTTATCTATTTATCCATATAAGAGTAGAGCATTCAACACATAAGTAAAATCCACTCTAAAGATACTGTCAAGTCAGTAATCAATCATAGGTAAAACCTGCCTGAGTCAGTGGATCTCAAAAAAGGAGGTGGTAATAGGTATCCCCAGTGTTATGAAAATACCTCAACAATTAGGAATTTTCTCTTGCTTGAGTCAAATTTCAAGGCATTGGGATTCATAGAGTTAATCAAATATTCAAGCATTTTTAGAGGCCCTGCAAGAAAAAACACTAAAAAATTGGCGACTCTGCAGGGGAAAAGAGATTGTAAAGTCTTGTTGAAGTATTCAGAAGTCTCTGGTGTTCTAAAGTATAAAATTATTCATTGCAATTGAGTTAGCCCATTTTGAATCTCTAAGGTGTTAAAAGGACAATATAATACCATTTATAGTTGTTCTAGTCATTTTGACAAGTATTCATTTATCCCTAACTCTTGTTAGGTGGCGACTCTAAAGCTAAATCTATGAGATCAGTGAAAAGTTAAGAAAATATCTTTTACGATGAATACTAGATCAAAAGAAAGAAGGAATCCTGAAGTTCCATTAGATGGTGGATTTTCTTGAACTTCGAGAATGGAAATGTCTTGGAGAAAGAAAAGAAACCAAGACAATATAGATGAAACTCCTCTAAGAGGAAGAGAAAGTAATACTAGGAGAGAGGTAGGTAGCAATCAGTCCATTCATGATGGAAATAATTCTGAATATGAAGAAGCTATAGAGAAAGTATTAGAAACATCTATAGCTACTTCCACTTCTAGTGAGAGGGAAGGAACAAATACAGTTAGTTCAGAATCTGAGCAAGGTCCCTCTGATGAGCTTGCGGAAGAAGAGGCACTCATCATTAAACATCTTTCCCTTATTCAACAGATGAAAAGGGAAAAAGAGCTTAGAAAAAAGAAAAAACATGAAAAGAAAGATGTTAACAAAGTCAAATGAAGATCTTTAAGATATCAAACTACAAGGAATATAGAGAGGTCTCAAAAGGACCAAGAAATACCACCTACTCATAAAGCTTCTAGTTCCCAGAAGGATGATACAAGAGGTAAGCAAAAAATGACTGAAAGCAGGAGTGAAGAACCTGAAGTTCACAAGGTCTTAATAGAGAAAATGTCTAAGTTGGATATTGATCTTGAGAAATTGAGGATTAAAAAAGAGACCATGGAGAAAATGTTAGAAAAGGCACAAATGGAAGCTGCAACAATCGAAATGAAGAAGAAAATAGATTTTTTGCAGTCTTCTAAGTCAGAGGGAGAACATAGGGTTACAGTAGAAAATGAAATATTTGTTTGACAAGAGGGCTACTAACAGAAAGTTTCAGGCTGGTGACTTAGTTCTCCAATGGAATGCAAGGGCAGAAGACAGAGGTAAGCATAAGAAATTTGAGTCTTTATGGTTAGGACCTTATATAATATCAGAACAATTTGGTAAAGACTCATATTTGTTGAAAGATATGGAGGTAGAAGGTTTTGAGTTGCCTATGCATGGGCAATTTTTGAAAAAAAATTTCAGATGAAAATCGTTGCAGTGCACAAATAAATATGTATTCTATGTTTAGTTTTTTCCCTATTTGTTAGTTCTGTAAATATTTCTCTCTGGCCTTTGGTGTTCAGTTCCGTTTTTGTGGTGGTCTGCAACCAGAGATTCTTTGGTTCTTTGTCGTAAACCTTGTTTAGCCAATCCTCATCAGATCCACTGTTGGTTGTGTTCCAGGTTTTGGTTTCTTTCCCTCGATTGGTCTGGTCTTCCCTCTCCAAGTTTTCATGTTTTCAAGCCTAAATCCTGTGAAAATTTTTAGAAGTCTTGAAACCCTTGCTTTTTCAGTGTTCAAATTTGAAGAAAAACCCTAAGGCATTGTCCCCTTATGTTTCTCAGTTACCTTTTTTGCCTCACTTAAGTCATGAGTTCTTTTCTAATCGCTTAGTCGCATAACTAAAGACAACATATTCCTTTTTATCCTAGACTTAGTGATTAGCCTGTGTCGTGTAGTCTCATGTAATAATAGAATATTACCTTTTCTTTCCCAGACTTCATGATTTACTCTGTGTTGCATAATCGTGGAATCATTTGAACAGAGCAGTAATATGTTAGTGGGCCCACAAATGAGTCGAGAGGTCGCAAGAACTTTTCTGCAGTTAAGGAAATATCACGAGACACTGCGATTTCCTTTTGTTGCATAATTGCTAAATGAGTCTAATATAAAGTGTGATGCAAAGCCTTTAGTCGTGTAGTCTCCAGGAAAGAGGCCGGTTAAGTTGAAACTTCTGAGACTTGGCGACTAACCTTTTACGGTTTGGGATAAAGCATAGTCGGGTTGTCTCCAGATAACTCAGCTTTCAAATCAAAAGGAGACATGTGTCAGGAGATAAATGGATTTCAAAATGATTTCTTAAAAGTATAATTTTATTCAATGACTATGAGACTAATTAAGGGTTTCTGTTAGTCGCAAGGTCTCGAGATATTTTAAGGGTATGAGAAGTCATTTGGTGATTAAGCGATAGCCATCAGATGAAATCATTGAAAGATGTTACGGTAGTTTCCAGGTCTCAGAATAAAAGAGTCTAACAAGAAAAGTCCACGTGACTCAGTGGCTAAGGGTTGTCACGTGGTCGTCAGATAAAGATGAGGGCAGGATGCCTTGTCGCGATGTCTCAGAAATTTTTAGGCATTCAGCATCTGCATTCAGCGATCGGGCGACTAAGGGCAGTCGCGCAGTCTGGCGAAAGAAAGATAACATTTGCCGACTAAGAAATAACTATGGGGATTAACACTAACAGTTAGTCACATAGTCTCATAAAAGAATGTGGGTTAGTGATAACCATTCACGACTTAGATTTCCTTGTGTCACGTGATCGCCAAATGGTAACTGTGGTTAGCAAAAGTAAGGAAGTTGTGTAGTCACCGTGTCTCTAGATCAAACACAGGTTAAGGATTGGGAACAGTGATAGAGAAAATGAGTGCAGTCACCTTGTCGCTTAATGCTAAATTCTGAAAAAGGGCGCCAGTATTAAATATGTCAGTGTGAATCATTCGGCGGCCAATCAAATTTTTAGATTTTGATCACTGTGTAGAAAAAGGGTAGCTGAGATGTATGACATAGGGCCAATCCCAAGGTGACATGTCAGCTCATTTGAATTTTATAAGGTTTTGCCGAGGATTCAGTTTTACAAATTTGATTTTCCTGTCACACTCAGGAAACTACGGCTAGGTTTCCAATTATGTTCACAGTATGTAGCATTAAAGGCAGAATTGATATTCTGAAAATCATGAGCTATGTACTTTGAATGGTTACTATAAGGAGTTGATGGCTATTCATTTACATTCATATTGCTTTCAGAATTCCTAAACTTTAAGAATTCAGTTGTCTGACAAAGCAAAAATTCAAAGATTTGTAGAGTTTTTTGTGGTTTAAGAGTTCATTGTTTCCAGAGAATTGTGCACAAGGTAATTTGTTGACCTTAGTGATAGATTGGTTTCAATACCGGTAAAGAAGAGGAAATTCGAACACTGAAAACATGAGCAAAGTGGTGAGTGTAGCCTCGAACAGCGAAGAAAGTGACAAGGTGGAAGACGAGGCTAAAGCAAAAGTAAATTATTCAGATGAATTCCTCCGTCTCCTTCCTGGTTCAACTCTGAATAAAAATCTTAATGCAAATGTACTCATTGATGAATATTGAGATGTTCGGGATGTTGTTACTCCGGGAACAATAGGTTTTTCTCTTTTTAATTATTTTTATAAGAATTCTGCAAAGCCATCCCAGTGTCAAACCCTTGGACCTGTGGTTTAGCCAGGTTGATTGTTCCTGATGTCTTCGTGGATGTAGACTTGTTCTTAGACCTAGCCAATCATTATGATGTTTTTTCCAAGACCATCAGGAGGGATGATGGCACTTCCTTATTAATATTGAATAGAAATTCACTCATGCAAGTCTCTGGCTTATACAGCACCATGTCTACCAGAATTAACATGACGAAGCAGCAACAGAGATATACTCTAAAGCTTGGGATTGCTAGGAGTCAGTTGCTGAAACATATGCTAAAATAAGTGAGAAATTATTTAGATCCTCTGTCCGGGATCAGCCCATATTATTATAAGGATCTACACTTCTATATCAAGTATGTTGCCTATGCCTTGTGCAGAGTGTTGGTGATAGATGGTGACGCAGAGAAGATTGATGCAGGGATTTTGATGATGGTGTTGGACCTACAAGAGGTCCACTCCAATACTAGTTATGATTATATTCATCACATCATAGATGAAATGCATGAGGGTTTCATTGCAACATAGAAGAGAATGAAAAACCCAAAGGAGAAGGAGCCTAAATTTTTACAGTACTCCATTCTTTTGCATCTCCTTTTGCATTTCAATTTTGTTATCATGGATGTTAATAATTTAACCCCTCAAAGATTCTACCAAGCAGGACCAAATCCTATCCAATTTTGGGTGAGGGTTTGGAATTACACTTCTAGGGAATGTGATTATTGTGCCTTTCAGAATTGGATTGTGTATCCGATAGTACAGAGTTTGGGGACCAGTAGAACTAGAATCACACTAAAGGTTATACAACTGCTTAGGCCGTGTGAATATATAGATGGCTAGGGTGGAAAGCATAATTGGGGTGACTTCTTTTTGGAAGAGAATTATACAGTCATTAGGGTATATGGGTGTATTCACCCACCTCATCTATTACCATATTATGTACCAGCAAGAGTGGCAGCAATGGAATTTATATGGCAGCTATTGTTGACAGACAATGAGCATTTTGTGCCACATAAGAAGG
>MU224520.1:1954154-1965556 GCA_018584345.1 Thuja plicata
ACTAGTTTAGGTTCAATTCTTGATTCATGCATCGCAAGTTAACTCTAGATCCAAGGTTTACAACTTGACCTTGATCTTTAGTTAGATATGCTTTTGATCTGTTAGGATGCTTTAAAGCATTTACATAGAGCTTGCATAACCATCAAATTATGATTTAAAAAAAAATAAAACTCTATAAATAGAATTACATTACTTTATCCATTGTGTAAGAATCAGATCCACAATTTGTGGGTTCTTTATCTGTCTGTCGGTTCTGATGGTCAGTTTTCTTGGTCGTCGGTGCTCCTTTCATGAACTTGTCGTCAGGTATGCTTTTTCTATTTCTGTCAAGTTATTTCTGAAAACTTTGTCGCCGATAATGCTTGTGGTCATCGGTGATGCTTGTGGTCACCGGTGATGCTTGTCACTTTTATACTTAGCATTTTTCTCAAAATCTTTGTTCTGTCAGGTATTCTTGCATTTCACTGGTACTGCATGTGGTTTGCCGGTAATTCTTGTTGTCTACCGATAATGCTTTGTCAATGTTTTTCACTGAGTATACTAACGGAAAAATAATGTCATCAATCTCCCCCTTTGACATTAGTATCAAAAACATGATATGTGCAACATACTGAGTGTATTAGTATGTACACCTATGTATACTTCTTCCGTAGTCATTTTAATGACTCCCCCTATGTATATGCCGGTAAGTGTAAGTATATATACATATCCTTTATTTTTATTTTCCTCTTTTTTTTGATATATGTATTGTACATAACTATATACATTTCATTTCCTTTCCTCCTTTTTTGATTCTAAAGGCAAAGGTACTTACAGCTTTTCAAAAAGGTGGGAATGTGAGGACTTGATTTCCTCCATCATCTTTTCCCATTTCTCCTTCAACATTTCTAGAGCCATGTGCTCTAGTGAAATCCATACATGTATGTCATAGATGCTGTCTACTACAGACATCTCAAGGGTTGCTATCAGATTTCTTCCTTCTAAAATATGTTGCTACAGAATAGTAAGATTTGGTAGAATGTGTGCCTGAAGTTCTGTGATCTCACCTCTCAATTGTGTTTCAGCATCCCATATTCCTTGCCTTAGCCTATTTTCCTCTAAGACTATGTCATGATGTGACTTTATGCTATCAGCATGAGAGGTTAGGCTTTATGCACTTTGTGTGATATTTGAATCAATTTCTACTAGTTTGTCACTATTTTCTTTTCCATATTTCTCTAGTGTGTCACTAAGGTGATTGCTTCAGCAATCATTGGCTCTTCATTGGCTCTAATTAATCACTGAGTTCTGAGAGCTTTACCTTGTTTAATGCCACTTCTTGGCTGATTTTATCAATTAGCTTGAATTGATATTTCTTTTCTTCTTGCTCTTCCATAGCTTGATCTACCTCTATACCTTGCTCTGTTATAGCGTCGGTGAGAACAAGAATTTGTTCCTTGACTGGAGCATTTTCTTCAAGTTTCACTTCAGGAACTAGTTGTTGGAGTATCTCTTTAGCTTTGTCAAGCACCATGTTCTCCTGATGTTCTTGTATCATCTTCTTTTGTATGGCTTTCCTCTGACAGAGCACGCCAAACTCTTGAAGTTTGTCACTGTCTAATGTGGTAATGTCCCAGTTTGGAACTTCAATGACTTCATCAAGTGTCACATCCAATATATACTTCTTTACTATTTTCTTCTTCTTCTTCTTTGGTTGGGTGGTAGATTGATGTACCACCATTTGTAAGGCTTGAGACTGGGTTGATTTAGTTGGTGAGTGTCGAGAGGATGAGGCATCCTTTTGTATCTATTCTGTGTTCACCGGCCGGTTTGGTGAAGACGTCTCCTCGCGTACCTTGGGTGTATCAACAGATGAATCTTCTTTTTGTTTTATTTCCTCATTTCTCTTAACTTCCTCAATCTTATCTTTCTCTTCAACCTTTCTTGATGTATCATCAATTGTTTTATCTGCCTCTTTGCTTTGTTCTTTTGATACATCCTACTGCTCATTGGTTGCATCCTTCATTTCAGTGTCGGTATCCTTAGGAGTATTGGATGCACCTTGGTTTTCATCGGTACCCATATCCTTGGGTATATCATCATCTTTCTTAGATGATTTATCGTATCTTGACTATATATCAATAGCGTCTATTAATATATTCATATTTGTTAGCGTATTGACAGTTGCAGTGTCAATAGCTATGTCATGTTCGTCGGTATTACCCTTAGTAGCATTGATGTCTTCATCTTTTTGGATCTCTGCTGCAAGGTCTTTTCCTGTAATGGTGTCAACAATGTTGTCTAACCATGAATCATCATTCATATCAACATCTAAGTTACCCTTTATTGAAATTTCCTCTATGGTAACTTCTTCATCCTCCAAGTTAATGTGGATGGGGCTTTCGGGTACTTGATCATCTTTTCCATCCTTTGACCAATCTTCATCTATAATATCTGTTTGTTTTTTGCCTTTGATCTGTATTTCTTCACTCTCCAACTCAACTGTTGAGTTAGCTATTGTGTTGATAGGTTCCTTTACAGGACTGCTTTCCTCATCAGGTTTTAGAATTCCACTCCATATTTGATGAGTGTCTTATTCTAGCTCTATAAGTTTCTCTTTAAGAAATTTGTAAGCTGTCATTTTTCGTGATAATTTCTTTGTATATTTCTCCATGACTTCATTGATTTCTTCTTTTGTTGATTCAGGACGCATAAGATAGACTAGTACTCTTTCTCTTATCCTCTTCTCCTCATGGAGTGCAAAATTGAATCGGGAGGATATCTTATCCAAAAGTTCTTGTGGAACATCTTGTGAAGTGAAGTGCAGTGGGACATAATAATGTTTGCACATCTTAGCAATAAGTGCATCTTCAATCTTATTTTGTTCTATTGTATCCCATTGTAACCATTTCCTAATTTTTGGATGTCTAACAAATGCAGCTTCAGAAATGTACTTACATATGTTATCAATGTCATCAGATGGTGATGCAACCTTTGCTTTTTCCTTTGCTAGTATGACAGTGTCAGGTTCATCCATTGTTGAATCTTCTAATTCTTCATCTGTCTAAACATATTTTCTCCTCTTTGTAGGTGCCCTAGCTGGTTGTTTATCCTTTTGAGGTGCAGGTTTCCTCTTGTACACCTTCCCTTTTACCATGGGAGGGAATATCATCTTGTGCTATTTGGCTTCTAGTTCTAGCCATTTAGGTGGAGGAGGAGGTGGTGAATCAGACTTCTCTTCTTCTGATTCATATGTCTCTATTGTATTACGGATGGGAATTTGTTCCTCAGTATCTTCCTCCTTACTTTGTTGTTCCTCCCTACCCTATTCTTCTTTTTCTCCATCAGAAGATATATTCAAGTTCTTTTTCAGATTCTTGACCATTCTTTTAGACAGCTTTACAGCCTTCTTGACAATAAGATTTGATTTAATCTTTAGTTTGGCTTCCTCATAGGTACAAAATCTCAGTTGTTTGTTGTCAATGGGTTCATTTGACAATGCCTGAATGCATTCTATTGTTAATCCTATTTTAATTTCATAATCCAAATTTTCAAGCCATGATTTCCTCGAAACTACAGCTTGTATGTAAGTGAAATTTGTATCTACCATAAAACATATCTCTTCTCTATATTCCTCTATCAGACTCTCCAAAATTTTGTTCCTAGCTTGTAGCATTTCCTTAATGGCTTTGAAATACTCATGCATTACATTGTCAGAGTCTGTACCAAGTGATTCTATTAATTCACTTATTTGCATGGTAATCGATCTACTTGTGTCCCATGCTACTTTTCCTATGGAAGGAAAATACTCTTCGAAGTAAAAGAATATACACATTATGAGGGAACCAAACTTACATGTGTTTTTCTGTGAAGACCTTATTGTGCACATGTTCTCCTAAAATTGATGTAATAGGATCTCTGCCAGATCCATCTTCTTCCCCTATTTGATGATCTTATATGTTGTGCTCATGGCAGTGCTAGAAATGTTGTTCATTCTGCTTTCTTGGAATATCTTGTATCCAACCACACATGCTCCAAATTTTAGCTCTGTGTCGGTTATGGTGTTTAGTTTTAGTCCCCTCTTGTTTGATTTTGCACCAGTTAACCTTTCCACTTCTGCAAGAGATGGATGTTTGTGAGCCTAGGGTTTGTCGGTTGTTGGATAACTAGTCATGGCATGTATAACATCCTTTTTTATAGCCTTAGGTTTATTCAGCCATAGAGCGTTGTCGTGGATTCATCTTAGAACAATTTTGATCCACTCTGTTTTGAAAACCTTGGGAAAATGCAGTGTATTTGTCAGTCCCTTAACTTCCAAGTGTTTATGCTCTTCTTTGAGCTTTCTAGCATCATCACAAAGTGCCCTATAGGCATTGTCAAGGTCTAGATCTCCTATCTCTGAGATCTTGCAGTGAATGTAGGACCTTATGTCCTCTACTAGCAAAACCCTAGGTGGGATTCAGGAGAATTCTCTGAAATTTTCGGGTTGGGAAGTTATTTCAGGGTGTAGTTTATACTTAGGTTCAGCACACGCTCCTCTATTGACAAGTCTGAAAGGTTTCTTCTTGTCAACCTTGATTTTATCTACCTTAGAATTTGATTCCATCGTATTTGAAATTTAGGGCTTTTCGTAAATCAAAAAAATGCTATCGGTGAGTGGATTAACTTACTGAATCTCTGTGATTGCCTTTGAATCTGAATGCTTGGTGATTGACTTTTGTTGGGTCACTTCTCAAATTGCTCTTAAATTGCTCTGCTCTACTCAAAAATTGCGGGTGTAAAAATGAACTTACCTGTCAGGATTTTATACCTTTTTGTGCCCTAGGTTGTCATAAATGCTTACCAAATCATCAGTTTATGAAGACTAATTTTGTCGGTAATGACATTCATAACACCGTCGATGTTTATGCAAAGTGTCGGGGTTGCTAGCAGTTTTGGAGACTTCACCGATGCTCGTTGGTGATGTTGCGATGACAGCTTTTGTGATTCAGTGTTTACCAATATCTGTTGGGTTACACTTAGCTTCTGTAATGACCGATACATTCTGGTAAGTCTTACTAAATTTTCTGTGTGTGTTCACCAATGCATATTGTGCCCAATAACCGATGGTTGCTTTTCAACATTTTAGTACATAACAATGTATTGCATCTTTATTCATGCTAATATTACAATATGAACTATGTATAATGGAACCGATGCATAGTAAAACTTGTCATAATGCAGTTCCATACTTACTTGTGCAATCTAGTTAGATGTAGTGATGTCATCAAATCCAGTGGATGGGGTGTCACCATTTGTGTTGCTCATTACAGCACCTTCAGTGTTTGTGGCTTTTACCCACATCTTGTTTCTCATTCTTTTGATGTCATTAATGGTATTTCCATTGGGATGTGTATTTGTGTCTATCAGTCAGTCTTTGCAATCTTTTATCACATGTCCAACCTTATGAAAATGTAAACATGCCATACCTAGATTGGTCCATCCTCTTGACCTTCTAGTCCATTTTCTCATACAGTTGGCAGTAATATGACCATACCTTCCACATGCTGTGCAATTTACCGATGTGTTATAGTCCCAAACATATGAGTTACCTTCTCTTGCTAGTTTGTAGCTTTTATCATTCTCCTTTGGAGTCCATGTCTTTTTATTCTTTTTCTAGCATTCCTTATGTGTATGCCCATTCATCTTGCATGTAGGACAGTACTTGTCCATATATTTTTTTCTCTTTGGATTTATCACTTTGGATCTGCACTCATGTGTCTTGTGTCCTTTCTTTTGACATTTATAACAATTACCCATAAAAGTAGATTGTGTTTGAGAAATACCTTTCATTTTGCTTATGTAGATGTTTGAGGTGTCACTTGGTTTTCCATAGTGATTTCATGACAGCTTCTTGGATCTTGGGGTTGTGAAATCATTCCTCTGATCTGATTGATTTGAGGATTCACCATTCTCATTGTACCCTAATCCTGTGTAGTTGTTGACTCTTCTTTGTCCATCAAGAAAATCATCCATCCTTCGATTGCTATCCTCAGCCTTTTTGATTAATTCATTGTGTTGATTTTGGACTTTGATTTCATGCTTCAATTTCTCATTCTCTTCTCTTAGCTCACCTATGATCTATATTCTTTCAATGAATTCTGTATTTAATCTATTTTTTTCTTGACTCATAAGAATAACCTGGTTGGTAACCTCGTGGTGATGCTCAGTGAGTCTTAGAATTTCTGATTCTTTCTCTTGTAGTTTCTCTATAGTTTTCCTCCTATCACCAATGGCTAGTGTTCTTTCATTTTCAGTGTTTCTTGCATCATTCATGACATCAATCATTTTTACCATTTGAGTTTCTTGACCAATTTGTAGCATCTTGATTTGATTTTTCAGATGTAGATTGATCTCCTACATACTTGTAATTTCTTCAACTGATGCGTTTGAAGCTTTGCTCAATAATGATTATGTTGTTTCAAAGTACTCTTGTATTTCCATTTCTTTGTAGTCTTTCTCATTTAGCCTGGTTGCCATAATATTTCTTTCATCAAGAATTTTTCTTAGCTTTATCTTCGCCTCCTTATACTTCTCATAGTTTATTTGCATCTGTAACTGTTCATTCTCAATAGTCATGTCCAGTCTGAACTTGTCCATTGCTCTGATCTTTTCTCTCAAGTCTTTAAGATTTTCAAGAGAGAGACTTAGCTCTGATACCAATTGTTGGAACAATATTGAGATGATGTACTAAGAGGGGAGGGGTGAATCAGTACCTCTAAAACTTTTCTTGGTTATCCCATTAACCCTTATTCATCAGTTTGTAATTTATCTTATCTAACTGTTCATCTTTCTTTATGCATATGTCATCATATCATACATTCTTTTTAGTATGTAACCATAACAGAAACATTCATGAAAATAGATAACACATGACACAAGATATGATATCGTAGAAAACTCCTGTTAAGGAAGTAAAAACTACGGTGGGGATTGTTACCCAAAAAAACTTCACTATCTGCAGATAAGAAGGGGCCGGTTAAGGCTTACAATTGGTCACTTCTGATGACCTACCCTGTTAGGAGTATTATAGTAGAGACCTATTAAGATCTAATTCGTTTGAAGCTTTAGCAACACTGTTAGGTGTGCACTCTGTTAAGATATTTGGAAAGAATGGTTAAGTCCACCTTCTACAAAAGGATTTTAGATGTGATGCACTTGTTAGAATGCAACTACATAAGTCTTTGATCTGATGATATATGCAATCTTCAATTGCTGATAACAGATCCTATAAAGCTTCATACATATAAGTAATCATCCTTCCATGATTGAATAATACCTTTATCTTCTCGTCAGTAGCCTCTGTGTGTTCTTGAAAACTGATGTACTATGTTTCTGATCTTTGCATGAATTCTACCTTCTACTCTTTAGATGCTCTTCGTAGCTATCATTCATAAAGAATTCATGTACTCACAATTGAGTATGAACATCTATTTATACTAGTTTAGGTTCAATTCTTGATTCATGCATCGCAATTTAACTCTAAATCCAAGGTTTACAACTTGACCTTGATCTTTAGTTAGATATGCTTTTGATCTGTTAGGATGCTTTAAAGCATTTACATAGAGCTTGCATGACCATAAAATTATGATTTAAAACAAAATAAAACTCTATAAATAGAATTACATTGCTTTATCTGTCGTGTAAGAATCAGATCCACAATTTGCAGGTTCTTTATCTGTCTATCAGTTCTGATGGTCAGTTTTCTTGGTCATCGGTGTTCCTTTCTTGAACTTTTCGTCGAGTATGCCTTTTCTATTTCTGTTGGGTTATTTCTGAAAACTGTGTCGCCAATAATGCTTGTGGTCGCCGGTGATACTTTTGGTCACCGATGATGCTTGTCACTTTTATACTTAGCATTTTTCTCAAAATATTTGTTCTGTCGGGTATGCTTGCATTTCACGGTACTGCCTATGGTTTTCTGGTAATGCTTGTTGTATGCCAGTAATGCTTTGTCAATGTTTTTCATTGAGTATACTAATGGAAAAATAATGTCATCACTAACAGGGTCAGACCTTTAACCAGGTCATTGTACTCATATTGTAAAGACTCCTTCTAACAGGGCAAAGGAACTCTCACAGGTTCATTATACTTAGTACAATATGTTAGGAATAAGGTGTCTCAACCTTGGATAATTCCTATTCTTATTATTTGGTTTGTAAAATGTATTTCTTGCAAATAATGTTGATGTGTCGGCATCTTGAATTGTGTGTAAGGAGATCATGGCTAAAATGGTTATGATGGATTCCTATGACACGTAAGAGCTATGTCAGGAAGATTCAATGACAGGTGAAGACATGTGGAAACTGATAAATTTGAGTACTGTACACTCTTCCCCAATCGTGGGGAAAAAAATTTTGCGTTTCCTATTTTCTCATAGAATGGTAAAACCCTAATACGGTTATCTTTGGGAGTAGCTCTAAAAAGTGAAGCGCATGATATAAGCATTTTTTTTAGGGTTGCGAAGGAAAGTGATGCGAGTGTATTTTTGGAACGTTTTATGCTGTCGTGATTTGTCTTCAAGGGTTTTGAAATCTTCTGAAAGAACTTGCATTGCAAGTGTATTGTAAGCTGTAATAGTTTTGATCAATACATTGTGCAGGTCTTGGAGTGCTGGGGTTTTTACTGAAAGTTTTCCCCAGGGTATATCATTATGTCATTCTCTATTTTTCTGTATGCATGGTATGTGGTTGCAATATCTTTGTTAAAGTAGTTAACGAATCTGAAATTGTAAGGGTTTAAAAGAATTTGCACCTGAGTTTCCTTACACAATATTTGTGGGTACTAATTCCCACCGAGGTTTTCCTCTGATCAAGGTTTCCCCATAATAATATCATGTGTTATGAGTTCTTATATTAAGCTTCATTCTATGTATGTTTGATTTATGTTTAAGTTGCTAAAAAGTAATTAATTCACAAACACTGATTCACCCCCCCCCTCTCAGTGTTTCTAACAATTGGTATCAGAGCTATGGTCCTCAGCAAATAAGTTTAACCACTTGAGGAGATCATGGACTCAGTAGAATAAAAACATTTGAAAAAGAATCTTGAAGCAGCTCTTGAAAATCTTGATAGATCTGAAAAATAAAATGAAGAACTTAGACTGAAAGTTGATGGCTCACAAATGCTCATCAAGAAACTAAGAAAAGATTTGAAAGATTGTTCTACAAGTGACTTAGGGAAAATGATCAAAAATCTCAATGAAGATAATATGTCTCTGAAAGATAAAGTTGAAAATCTAGATGAACAGCTCACAGACAGCCAAATTTCTATTGAAGAAAAGATCAAAGAAAGCAAGCAACTAGATGATGAACTTTTAAAAGCAAACATGAAAGTTTTTGAATTGGAAAACATAAAAAAGAAGTTGGAATCTGAATTAACAGAAGAAAAGGATAAGATTGATAAACTTCACACAAGTTCTAATTCACTTCAATCTCAGCTCAATGCACAAAAGAAAAAAGGTGACACTACTGGTCTTGGATTGAATATAACACAAACCGAAGTCAATTCATTACAAGAAAGAGAGAAACCTCATGAAGCATCTTCAGAAGCAAGGAGAGTTGAAAATGTTAAAAAGATTAAAGAAGATCTACCAAAAAGGGAAATCAAGCAAGTTAATAGAACTTGTTATGCATGCAACAAACATGGTCATTTGGCAAGAGATTGCAAAGAGGTAAGACCCTTTAATGGCTATTGTTTCTCTTGTCATAAATTTGGTCATAGAGCTATACATTGTAGAACAAATCAAAGAAATCAGTCACAGAAGAATCAAAGAAGAATGAATCAAAACAATCAGAGAAATCAACCTCAAAGGAATCTGCAGAACACCACATGTCAGATATGTAACTACAATGGACACACAGCAAAGCAATGCAACATGATAAACAAGAGCATCACACCTCCTATCATTTTTCACACATGTGGAAAGGCTGGACACATCTCAAGGTTTTGTAGATCAAAAACTCAAAAGAAAGAAGATTCTTAGAAATCACTATTTGAAGAGAAAGGAGAAGTTAAGTTTGTTCAAGAAAATGAAGATTCAAGCAAAATTTGGGTTGAAGTAAAGAAGGAAAATGATGTTAACAAAGTATTTGATGCATCCACAGTGGATGCACCCTCTACTTCTTCTTGAATAGACCTTCTTGGTCTTAGGGGGAGCTATTCTAGCTCACGACCCCTATGTGGTTGGTATAGTCACCTCTGAGTATGCGCCTATGATATCATGGTTACAAGAACATAATATTTATATGTGCATTCACGCACTGTCTAAAATGCATCGGGATCTAAGTTTCAAAATCTCTAAGTAATTTGCGTACAGTTGCAAACATTAAATGCGGTAGATTGTATAAAAGAAAGTAAGTGTTCAATATTTCTCACACTTGCATTCGAGAGCATAGAATTTGGAGAGCATTGGAGCACTAGACATCAAGGCATAGAAGTATAACAGATTTGGCAGTTAAGTGAACAGACAAAAAGTTTGAAATGGAACCCTAGCAGTCGCGCCGTTTCAGAACTTCATGAAACCCTACTTAAGAAAGTTCCAAGTAAGTATGGCAACCCCAGTTGTGTTTGATATAGCAGAGAGGAAGAGATTTGTATTCAAGAGGCATCCATTCAAATCCATACTGGATGATGTGGAAGGGGCTTTCTCCAAAACCCCGCTAGGTGTTGTTCACGTGGAAGATATCCACGTGTATATTTACTATAAGAAGGAAATAGTAGGAGATGTCAGCATAGCCACTCATATGGGATCAATGATGAAACCTGATTACACATTCAAGGATGAGTTTGTGCACTTGATAGATAACCCTATTTTTGAATACTCGAATGCACATGAGTTTGATGAGCCAGAGTGGGTGAAGATTTTGTTAAGCAGAATACATGATGATCTTTATTGGATTGGTGAGGTCCCCGTGCGCATCACCACAGACCTAATCCATGAATTAACTAGACTTCCCAAGACTGAACCAGTTTTTCCTAATGGTAAGGATGTCAAGAAACAAATTGAGCAAGTTTATCTATCTAGAAGTGACAAGTGCGAAATGACAGTTGACCCTATCAAAGAAGATGACATAAAACTCTTAACAATGATACTTGGGTATAAGTTTCAGCAAGCAAGTAGGTTGAACAGTGTCTCTGTAGAAAAAGTCCTAGCAGCTATCAGAATGGTAAAGGACAACACTCAATACAACCTATGTGAGATCTTGCATGGTCAATTGATTGACAACATTCGATTTATCAAGCATGACAGGAGAAAAACATTCAGGTTTGGATCTCTGATCATTTACTTGTATTTCCATATAGTTGGAAAGGTTGCAAACCTTTACCTAGATAGGAGCAAACCCACAATGTCTCAGATTTCTCTTAAGGTCACTTTAGAGAGCA
>MU224520.1:2008138-2024693 GCA_018584345.1 Thuja plicata
GCTATGAGTATCTTCCATGGTCACAATGAAGATTTTTTCACTTGTGACGATAGGAATGTTATGATGGACTACTTCTTTGGAGTTGGCATTTTTGTCAACAAACTAGGTCATCTTTAGATCAAATGTACATATGAAACTTAGTTGTTTAACATAATGTTTGGAATAATCTTCTCTGTAAATGTTTTTGTTAATACATACTCAGGGTCTATATATCCATATGTTCATCATCATTATAAAAACTTATCTAGCTAATGAACTTTATATCCTTATGCCTTATGTTGTGATTTTGCCTCTTTTTTTTGACATAATGAATGGTTCTATGAAGCTCTAATTGTTTATTGTATACTATGAAATCTTTAGCATATGTATCATGTGAGTAATTATGTAAATCTGATTATCAAAACTTTTCATTATCTTGTGATATTGCTATCTGGATTCAAGTGTATAGTTTTTTTACTCAAACTCATTGACTCATGTTTCATCCATGAATTTGACATGCACAAATTGCTTATCATGTCAGCTGCATTTAAAAAACTAATATCACGAAAATCATCTAATAATGCAAACTAGGTTATTGTAGTCACTCATCTTCAAGCTAGCATGCTATCAAAATAGAATGGCAGTGGTGAGTCAATGCATCTAACACCTCAACAACATGGCAACATTGATCCAATAACACCAAATACATTACAAATGCCAAGCTCACGGTCTCAATGAAATAAACAGTGTATAAAACAATATATGGTGCACAACAGCAGCAAGCATGCAATGACAGCAATAACATCATACATATATATGTATATATATATATATATATATATATGTATATATGTATGTATGTATGTATATATATGTATATACATATGTATGTATATATATATATTTATGTACATATATGTATATGTATATATGTATATGTATATGTATATGTATGTATATGTGTGTGTGTGTGTGTGTCTTTATTTTTTTTTTTGTTGATATTCACTATGTGGTACTCCACGTTCATGAGGAAATATTGTGATGGCTCATGGGCTGCAAGCTAGGGCATCATGCATTATTTATGAGCTCCTTGTTTAATACTAGCATTGTTTGCATCTTTGCATTTGGAATGCTTGATGCCATTCTTTTGTTCTTTTTTTCTTCATAGACCATTCTTTTTTATACCCGACTACATCTCCCATTAAAATTTCATCAAAACTTTTCATTATCTTGTGATGTTGCTATCTGGATTCAAGTGTATAGTTTTTTGAGTCAAACTCATTGACCCATGTATCATCCATGAATTTGACATGCACAAATTGCTTATCATGTCACAAAAATCATTGATGTGTTGAAAATGACTTGCAAGAGTGTAGGTGACACATGGTTCAACTCTAATTCATACAATTGGGAGTACTCGGGAAAGTGAGTAGACTCTAAATATCAATATTTCAGCCACGAATATAACAAGGATGAAGCATGATGAGGAATGGAGATAGAAAAGAAGAAATTAGCTGCACATGTAGTGGACATGGAAAAGGGTATAGTGGAGCATACTCGTCCTTCTCGAGTATCCCCAATTGTTTCAACCGGAGAATAAGTAATGAGAGGAATTGTCGAAACATCAAAAAAATTTGTGAGATTAGTTTGTTAACTGTAGCTGACACAAGGCAATTTGTGAATCTCAAACTATACACTTGAATCTTGATAGCAATATCACAATTTGACATGCCCCCAACTATAGATGCCTTTACATGCATTTCAATGTGTGGTAAGGACTAAAATTCCTAATCACAACTATGCATATGGTTTCCATCAAGTGCAGTTAGGACGTTGCATTTACATGTTGTTCAGATTCATTATATCATCAAATACAAAGCATTATCATTTTGTACTGTGATTGACAATAGTCATTTTGCAATTTGGTTTGAGATGTTGTCTACATGATTAGTATGTTGCTTTATATTGCAATTATAATTAGTATGAATGAACAAAATAATCAACTAAATAAAATGATATGTTGGAATGACAGTGCAATATTTATTGATATAGCGTCTATGGCTTTGGTCAATGTGCCTATGTGTCAATGTGGTGTTGGCCCTTGTGTGTTGAAGATGTCATGCACAACAAGTAATCTTGGGCGTCAATTTTGGGGTTTCCCAAATAGGAAAAAGGTCTAGATATGGAATTATAGTTTATGTTTAAAAGTAATGTGACAAGTTATAATCACTTTAGGAAGAACTGATGTAGATTTGGTATTGCAGGGAAATAGTGGATGTCAATACTTTTAGTGGGTCGATGAAACCACATTTATATCTACCCCATCTACGTCTATACCTAATGTAGGAAATGAGTGCAACTTGTGCAAGGCTCGAGAGGCAGCTAGTGCTGCCGAGATTGCTTCAATGGTGAAAGCAGAAATCATGTTTCTGCGATGCCTTCTTTGTGTAGTTTGTGCCCTACTTTGTTGGGACCATATACATAAATATGATTAACAGAGGGCTATTATAGATACTAGAAAAATTTTAGAATTTCATGTAGATATGTTTTGTATGTTTGATAAACTCATGAACATTTTTTGTTTATGACTTCGTTATGATTTTCTATTAAAAAATTAAACAAAATAAAAAATTAACCTTATTAAAAAAAATTGAAAAAAAGGTATAAAATTTTTAAAAAGTTAACCTTATTTATGATTTATGATGTCTAACTCTTGGATGGGTTTTTGTAAATTTTATCCTTGTTCCTTTTAGAAGTGTATGGCTTGACTATGCACATGCATAATTGTATATGAGGATCAGTAATAGTGTTCCATGCATTTCTTGGATCCTTTGGATCTAACCCCATCTTTTCCTTCCTTGTAGGTTCTAGATCATATAGGAGCATACTGAATTCAACCCAGGGTCAGCACTTCAACGACATCAGGCAGTGATGCAAAATTTACTGTCGATAGTCGTTGCAGTAGCATTAGACGCCACCTTCAGCACAATATGATCACTAGATAGGTTTGTATGTCTTCTACTTTTATGTTGCATTGTTTCATTCTTGTTTTATGAAGTTGGGTGATCCTTTCTATCCAAATTATACCAATAATTTTATAAGAGATCTTCCCTTTTTACTTCAACCTAAACAAACTTTCAGGAAAAATTCCAGCTGAACTCTTCAGTGAGAAGATGAATCTTTTACACTTGTGAGTACAAAAATTTCATTTTTTTCTCATATGTTATGATCTTCAACATGTGATATATAAATACATCGTCTGTTCTTAGCACTGTTTATTACCATCTACAAACTATTTGACAGTAATGAGTTCAAAGAAAATTTGGAAATGTTTCACCAATCTAAATTGGATCAATCATCATTTTCAAATCTTTTTCATCAATCACCATCAACCATTTTCCAAGAGCAACACCTTTCTCTATATGAATCTTGGTTTACATTTCCCTGTAATCCTAATGCAAAAAAAATTCATGAAGTACGTCAGGGGTATAATGCATTCAAGAAAAAGGCTCTGGAGGCTGCTAAGTCTTTTGTACACCTTTTGCTTGGTAATTTAAAGCCATCAATGGAAACTTACAATCCTAAACAATTAGTATACCATTGATGGCTTCATAATTATTAAGTGAAAGGGAGTTCTCTGATCCGGAACCCCCTTTGGTGATGATCCTAATGCAGTTCCACATAGACACGACACATTCTTGAGAAGAATTTTAATCTCACAATAGCTAAGAAACATAAATGTAAATATCACAACAACTCAGAAACATAAATGTAGATATCATGGTCGCAATTGTTTGGAGACACAACATAATTGAGTGGTATACCCAGACAATACAACGCAACCACTACTCCTCCAGTTCTAAGTTGGCACTGCAGGATCCAAAAACCATAGATAAGGAATAAATTTAGAGAGCAGAGGAGGGTCGTAATGACCAAAATAATACAGGATACCCGTCGTAATGGAAAAACTCATAATTTGTAACGACGATATACTAACCCTCATAGTCTGTGCATATTGCGACGGTCATGACCGTCGCAATAATGACAGACATTGCTATTGTTGGTGATTTTGACACCAAAACTGCAACACCAATTTGTTTCGCTTTCTCGACGGAGTAGTGGCATAATTGCGATGCATAGCCATCAAAAAGAGGTCTCAAATGTAGTATTGTGGACATTAGTACCTAGACCGAGTGACAAAAATTTTATTGGTACCAAATGGATATTCAGAAATAAATTGAATGAGAATGGAGAAGTCACAAGGAACAAAGCAAGACTGGAATGCAAAGGGTATGCACAAGAAGAAGGTTTTGACTATGGAGAAACCTTTGCACCTATTTCTATACTAGAAGGAGTAAGAATTCTACTTTCTTATGCTGCTTTCAAAGGATTCAAAGTATACCAAATGGATGTTAAATCTGCATTTCTAAATGGAATACTAGAAGAGGAGGTATACATTGAACAACTTGAAGGGTTTGTTGATCCTAACAAGAGGAACATGGTTTGTAGACTACACAAAGCCTTGTATGGATTGAAACAAGCACTGAGAGCATGGTATGAAAGACTTTATTCTTATCTCATTAGTATTGGATTTGTAAGAATAAGTGATAACAGTAATCTATATTTTAAAGGAGATATTGATGATAAAATTATGATTGCTAAGATATTTGTTGATGATATCATATTTGGAGGTAATGATATGATATGCAAGTCATTTTCTGATGAAATGAGCAAAGAGTTTGAGATTTCAATGTTTGGAGAGATCAATTTTTTTCTTGGTCTACAGATTCTACAACAGGATGCAGGCATCTACATCACACAATCCAAATACATCAAAGAAGTTCTGAAGATATTCAAAATAGAGGACTCCAAACCAGTTGGAACACCTATAGAAACCAGATGAAAATTGACCAAGGAATACAAGACAATCGAGCTAAACCAGACCTTATATAGATCTGTGATTGGCAAAATAATGTATGTTGTACACACTAGACCAGATATAGCACATGTAGTTGGTATAGTTGCAAGATTCTCTGCTAATCCTAAGGAATCACGCATGACTATTATTAAAAGAATTCTAAGATATCTAAAGAATACCAAAGACTATGGTTTATGGTATAATAAAGAAGACAAATTTGAGCTACAAGTGTATACCGATGTTGATTGGGCTGGAAACATAGATGATAGAAAGAGCACAACAGGAGGAGCATTCTTTATGGGTGACAGACTTGTCATATGGATAAGTAAAAAGCAAGGATGCATATATCAATCAACTGCAGAAGCAAAATATGTGGCTACTGCTGCAAATTGCTCTAACATTGCATTGATCAAGCAATTGCTAAAATGTATGAACATGGAAATTATTGAACCAGTAGTTATCTATTGTGATAATACAAGTGCTATCAACATTTCAAAGAGCCATGTGATGCATGTTAAGACAAAGCACATTATTATTAAGTATCATTACTTGAGGGAAAAAGTACAAGAGAAGTAAGTGATATAGGAATATGTACAATCCAAAAAAAAATTAGCAAACATATTCACAAATCCATTGCCAAAAGATATATTTGAGTACCTGAGGAAGAGACTAGGGGTCCGACCCTTGTCTACTGGTCACTAAGCTGACTAGAAGGTTGCATCATCCTACACATTATCAGAAGATTAATCATGTTGATGCAAGCTGAGATATGGACTGCAATGATATATCAGTACAATAAGGTACTTATCTGAACCGCACACAGAGATATTGTTGGCTACTACAAAGTTGTATTGTTGATGGAAAGGAATTCATTGATATATTTATGTTTGAAATTATTGTCAAAGGGAGAGGAATATATCCATATGAAATACCTTCTTGATCATCCAAAGGGAGAGAATTGAAACACCTATCCATTGAAGGAAAAGAACACAAGTCAAAGGGAGAGAGAAAGATCAGAGAAAGAAGTTTCTACAAAGGGAGAGACAGAAGTAGAAGACAAAATTGCTACACCTATCCATTGAAGGGAATGAAGAAACAAGAAAGCACTCTGCAAGAATCAAATATAAGCTAGAAGAGCTTACCCAGAGTCAGATATTTTTATTAGTTATAGAAAAATAAGTTTGGTATCATATGGCATATTTCATATTGTGTTGATAGTATTTTTCCATCAATTCCAAAGGGAGAGATTGATGAACTATAACTGATCACCGAGCTGCAGAAAGTAAATACAAGACATTAAATCAGTTAATGTATTGTATTTTCATTGATTTCAACTTGATACAATCTAATTGGTCATAAACATATTTTCATAGACTTCAAGAAACCAAAGAGATAAATTTTATGTTATCGGTAAACATAAAAAGCCAGTGTACACTGAGTGATAGTAAACACTGACAGACAGTGTACACCGACAAGTAGAGAACCCTGAGCAGTTCACAGTGTATACTGAGCACCGCAAAACTGAGCATAACTAAAGTGGTCACCAAACATAATTGAATTTGATGCCCAAGGACAACTGGAGTCAATGACCGACCAAACGAAGAGTTGATGACCAAAATCAACTAGAGTTAGAAAATGACAAAACACTTAGCTGGCAGGAGCTATAATTAGATTTAACTGGTTGATTGCTTTATTTTCATTGACCAGTTGAACTAAGGATAATAAGAAGATTTAAAGCTAGTTTTATTCACAGTTTTCAAGGAGAAATCCATGGAATAAAACTAAAGCAAATCTTTAAAGATTAAAGCAATGCATGGTGATATTTGCAGATCAAGAAGCAATCTACGTCAAGAACAACAAAGACAAGGATAGTAAATGGTGAAATTGTGTCTATATAAAGAGACAATGAATTCATTATGAAAAGAGAAATTTTGAATATAATTCTGGTGAAGATAGAAGTCTTCATGCAGATCTGATCATACATGCTAAAGAACAGAGCTAAAGGAACTCTGCAGACACCAAGCAATAGAGAGGCAAGAGCATTCACCAAGTAGATAGAAGAAAGAAGGGGAGCAAAGGAATTGAAAAGAACATTGATCAGAGAGGTATTATGGACTAACAATAGATCTGAAAATCTACAAGTTAAATTTGTATTATTGAACAAATCATTTTTTTTTTCAGTTTAACCATTGATTCAGAAAATCTCTTAACCGAGTGGGATTTAACCATCCTTAATGTATTGAGGTACTCAAGTGTATCAAAAGGTTTTCATGTTGAAAGCATAGTGAATGCTAGGTCAAATGATAAACTATTAGTTTTAAATCCTCTAACAAGGTCGCACTTAACAGTGTGTTTGTAACCTTTAACAGGGTTGGCTCTTCACTGAGCTCACTTCAGAAGAGTGAAAATTTTAGGTTACCGGTCCCAAGTGGTTTTTCCCTTAACAGGGTTTCCACGTTAAAAATCCTTGTGTCAAATGTGTATATGGATCATTGCTTTGATGTTTTTCTTTACACATTACTAAAATAGGATTGGTCGGTAAACACTAATTTTATTTACTAATACTCGGTAAAGGCTAAGAAAAAGATAAACAATATATTCACCGAGCAATATATATTTGCTAGAATTACATAAGGCATACATCTTGTAGGACTGAAAGATAACTAAAGGTATTATATATGTGATATAAGTTTTGGTTGGAATTATTGGATTAATTTTTGAGGCCACTGATTCACCACCCCCCCTCTTAGTTATTCTAACATAAAGAGCATATCCCTACTACTTTCTTCTCTTCCAAACACGTTTAACAAATGGTTAATTCCAACCTCTTGACAAGGAGGTTTTAACAATAAAAATTTTGGTTCATTCCTTAACTTTTCTTTCTATCCCCAAATCTGACATGTTTTCCATTTTGATCAACTACAAGAGTTGAGAGCATAGGCCTAATGTCTCATTTGGTGAACAATAATAGACTACTAATTAGACTATTTTTTGAAAGTGAATGTCACAATTTAAGGAAAATGCAAGCTTATTAAGAAAAATACCTCTTCATGTAGCTAGCAAAGGCTAGGCACATTTATGAGTGTTTTTCTTGATTTTTGACTCACCTAGTGGCGATCATTCCCTCTTCTTCTCCTACAACAAAGTTAGTTAACACAACCAACAAAGTGAAAGAAAAACAAAGAAATTGAAATGAAAAAATTCAAGGATCCTTTCTAAATTTGCAAATTCCTTAAAAATCCTAACAAATTTAATCTCAATTCAATGTAGCAAACTTGATTTTATAAGCTTTCACAATTTTCACAAAATGCTCAAAAAGCTTTTCCTATTTTCCTAGGCTTTCCAAAATAGACAAATTATAGATTTCTTTTGCATGTTTTGCAATGATTCTTACCTCTTTGTTCTCCTTGTAAAGTCTCTACTCTAGTTTCTGCACCTTTGGATTCCTACTCATCTGCAAATCAGAAAATACACAATATTAATTCTCTGATTTTAATAACCTGCAAGTTGAAAAATACACAGAACTCTATGCGTCATTTAATAGGATAATACGCGCTACTTTAACATTGTCTACATGGTACTTTGTAGAACTGCAGGCGGCATTTAAAAATTACCACGCGTTACTTAACATAGATCGGGCATAAAATAAAACATAAAATTCGTTAAAATAGAGCAGTAAAGGTGTAATATGAAAGATTGCATGTGTTAAAGAGATGACAGGTGTGATTTCACTATGTAAAGGTGTGACTTCGTTGTCAAATATGTGACTTCAGGCTTGGTATGCGTTGAAAGAAGTTAAGACAAGAAAATAGAAATATTGTAGGCGTGGCTTTGTTGTGCATACGCGTGAACTTTTACCTCACAGGCGTCGCTTTACCTACAAACTACAAAATGCAACAACAAAAGATACAAAAACATGCAAATTATAATGAAAAATGGAAATTAGATCCTTAAAGCCCCATGGTGGGCATAATTTGTATATATAGAAACTATACCTTCATGAAATTAGTTTGAAATCTATCAATTCTATGGAAAGATAATCTAAATTTAAGCAAAGAATTGACAAATTAACAATAAGCATTCCATGGTTCTCTAACTAAGCATGCTAAGGAAGCTCTCAGCCTTAATATCCATTACTGACAGTCCTAGAATGATAAATGATGTTTGATATGCCTAATCTAGCTCTCAAATTCTTAAATTGTCATACAATTCATTCAATTTTTCTCTCAAAACTCACTATTATGCTTAAAATTCTATGATCTCAAAGTGATTTCTCTATAGTGTAAATGCAATTTCTCATGAATGTCTCGGATTAGTAATGCTCAAAAAATGCTTTGTATTTATAGGATTTCCCAAGGGTATGAGGTAGAGTTAAGTTGATCATGATTTAATCTTGGTTGAGTTGAAGGCTTTCAAATGGTTTCAAATGGAGAGACCATTTAAATGTTGGTCTCAAAGGTTAAGACAAAGAGACAAATTTAGTGGTGAGGATATTAAAGGTTCAAATGAGTGAATTAGTGCCAAAACACTTAGTCATTCATACAGTTACAGTTTTAACCGAGCCAACAGCTTCAAGTGTTAATTGAGCTAAGCAGTTAGAGTGTCAACCAAGTTGATAGTATCTACCAAGTTGCAGTGTCAATTGAGCAGTTAGTTCCAAGAAGTGTTTTTCGAGTCACCAATGTTAACCGAGTTGCATACCATCTCAGAATGATCAATGTGAACCGAGCACCCAATGTCAACTGAGTGTCATAGTTTTCATGTTCACTTTGTTGCTTGAGTGTCAGTATATCACCCGAGTGGATTACTGGACCTGAGTATCAGCATTGAGCTGACTTGGTGAATATTGTTTGAAACTATTTGATATGATTGTAGCCGACTTGTGGAGGTAATTGATTTGGATAGGTATATATGTGAGACACTTTGTTTATCCAAATAATAATCAATATTACAACAACATTGAATACATGTATAGATGTGAATATGAAGAGGCGGATTGATTAGAAGGCTACAGAAGTATAAAGGAACAATAGAGACCTATCTATCACATTCATGTGATCAATACTATATCAAATGATCTTATTCATAAAATCATAGTTTCACACCAAATCATTCACTAGTTCATCCTAACAGATGTATCAGTAAAAATCCTTTAATAGGGTGGACCTAACAGTCCTTCACAAATCTCCTAACAGAGTGCATACTTAACTATATTGTATAAATCCTTTCACAAGGTGGACCTAACAGTCCTTATTTCTCCTAACAGGGTAGATCATCAGAAGTGGTCAATTGTAAGCCTTAACATGCCAACTTTATTATTGCAGTGCTAAAGCTTGTGGGTATCATCCCCACCCCAGTTTTACTTTCTATTTGGAAGGTTTCTGGGTGACCAAATCTTGTGTCAAGTGTTATGAATGTTTATTGATTTTCTATTCCATGCATTTAATTAGATTAGACAATCTAATAAAGGATAAAATTAAAGAATTTTTATTGGTTCTTGATTCGCNTTCCCCCCCCCCCCCCCCCCCTCTCAGTCACCTAGCCTACAATATATTTCCAACAATTCGTATCAGAGTGAAGGTTATCTTATCATAAGTTTAAACATCTTGAGAAAATATCAGAGGCAATGGAAATATATAGACTAGAGAAAGCCATCGAAAATGAAAAGATAGATCTACGAGTGGCCATGGATCAAATCAGAAAACTCAAGGAGCAACTCTCTCATTCTCTGAAAAGAAGAAAAGAATTAGCAATGCAAATGAATGAAAAAGGTTACATAGAAGAAAGAATTGAAGATTTGTGCAAAGAAAGAAGTTCTGAAGAAGTTGATGCAGCCATTGAAGACCTACTTGCAAATAATCTCACTTTACATGAAGAAGTCACAAAGTTGAAGAAAGAACAATAAATTCATTCAGTCATAATATGTAAAGTCATGGAACAAAAGCACCAAACAAAATATGACAGAGAAATAACACAAAAAGATAACAGATTTCTAAGTACAAGATTAGAGGAAAAAGAAAATGAAATCCATCATTTGTCACTTCAGCAAGAAGATATGATAAATCAACTCAATAGTGCAAATCAAGAAGTTATCAATCTGAGTGAAAATGAAAGACTGCAAAATGATCTCAATACTGAAAAGAAAACCAATGAGAGAATGATGAATTCAAAAGAAAGCGTGAATCAGTTGACAGAGATAACTCAATTCAGACATCATGGAAAGGTTGGATTAGGTTATACTAAACAAGGTGAATCCTCACAGCAAGGAGCTCAAAAGAAAAATAAACCTACATGTAATCATTGTGGTAAGTTAGGGAATACATCAAATAAGTGTTGGAGCAATGGGAAGTCAAATTTTAATGTTAAGTGCTACAGTTGCAACAAACATGGACATAGCGCAAGTGAATGCACTAAGAAACCTAAGTTTGAAGGAAAATGTTTCAATTGTAACAAACAAGATCATAAATCTTCAAAGTGCATAACTAAGAAGTGGAACCCTACTGAACAATTAGATAAGGCAATTTTTGGTTGGAATTACAACACATGGAACATATATTGTCATTGTTGCGAGAATGGGCACATTGGTGCAAATTGTGCAAAGACTCACCTCAGAAAAAGGAATCCTACTAAGAGATGTTATGTGTGTAAACAAATTGGTCATCTAAGCAAGAATTGTATGAATAGAGAAAAATTAGATATTGATTTTGAGAAAGGAAAAACAAAAGTTTCTGAAATCAAAACTCAGATGAGTTAACAATGGGTAAGGAAGTCTCCTGATAATTCAGACCAAAACAATGAAGGAACAAATGGCACCCAAAATGGTGAGTTGGGTGGAACCACCATCTCTGAATAAATATATAAGGAGATAACTGGAAATGTGCATACAAGCCATCATACATCAGCTCCAGATATGCTAGCAAGTCCAAATCTGCATATTGATGCACTAGGACATATTATGGTTCTAATCAAGTATGGATCTCAGTTACAATCGAGCTACTTAGGCTTAACCGAGTTAAGTTGGGTTGTATGGTTTTAAAGATGCAAAGTTAGTTTTCCCCTAGCTTCTCCCTAGTAAGTTCTGATAAACTATAATTGATTGAATGTTTGAAAATTTTAAGTTGATGATCATCGAGTTGCAGAAAGTTAATGCAAGAAATTAAATCAATTAATGTATTGTATTGTCATTGATGTCAACTTGATACAATCTGATTGGTTATATACATATTGTCAAAGACTTCAAAGAACCAAAGAGATAAAGTTTATGTTATCAGTAATTCATAAAAGTTCATTATACACCAAGTGACAACAAAAAATGATGGACAGTGCACCCCGACAGATAGAGAACCCTAAGAGAAGAGTCAGTGATACCCAAGCAAGTTACCCGAGCAAGCATTACTATCAGAACAAACAAGATACCCGAGAAGAACTGAAAGTCATAGTGTTGCCCGACGGACACACAACCCCGATGGATAGTGGTGCAAGAGCACACCTAACTCAAACCCCTAGCTCCTTATTTCTGGCATGTACTAACTCTAGCCAAGTTAGAAGAGTGTGTGTGGACCTTAGAAGGTCATTTATTTTATTTCCCTAAGATGGATATGACTAGGTCAATCCATGTCTAGATAGGTTGCTTAGTTGGTTTCCTTTAGTTGTGTGTGTGTGTGAGGTATTTGGTAAGCCTCTGGAAATCCAACCAAGGCATTGGGAGCCTTGGATAAGCTTCTTGGTATCACTGGCACTCGGCCTATACTGGTGCCTAGTAGCTTGGCCTACACTGCCTAGCAGCTCAGCCTACACTGCCTAGCAACTCGGCCTACATTTGTGCCTATCAGCTCGGCCTACACTGGTGCCTAGAATCTCAGCCAACACTGGAGCTCAGTTTGCTTTACTGTTGCTTGGCAATATTCAGTTGTAACGGCCTGTGAAAAGTGGATCTTGTCTTTTATGGACAATATGGTTAGTGTAACGGTTCCTGAAGAGATTCTTGCGAATGAGTGGACCGTTAGGGTTGTTTCCTATGAGAGGATGGTTACTAATATCATCAAAAGCTTTCATTTTTAGAGATCTAGAGAGTAGAGATTGAAGAAGAGGAGAAGCTACAGGAAATTTAGAGATTTCCAAATTATTCTACTATTTTATTTTGTTTCCAATAATGAGAAGTTGTAGACTGTGTGTTTAGTGGATATCAAGTTTCTTTGTGGTTCCTTTTTGCATGCAAGTAGATTAGTTACTTTATTTTCTATTTTGCAAGTTATTAGTTCTTCACCTGTTCTAGGTTGTAAACAGTAATGGCCCCTCGAGATTTCTAAATCCATGGTGAGAATCATGTGTTGGAATGGAACTCGAGAGGAGCCCTTGTACATAGTTTATTTTTTGTTTTCTATAGGAGAAGCAACAGCAAAGAGTCTAGAGATCTTACCCTAGGCGATCTTGGTAATAGTCTGGCTAGGGAAGAGAATGAGAACAATGTTTTGAGAACATTGGTTGAATGAATCTATTTGAGTAGGTTCAGTGAGGAGAAGTTGGATAGCATGTCAATGGGGACTGAGTCTTGAAGAGGAGGTAAAGTTGTTAGTAACTTACCTCTGTTAGGGTTATGAATACCTGTTACCCAAATTTTCCATTCTGTGCAATTGGCCTAGTCTGCCCTGTTTAGCAATTCTCTGTCATGGTTCCAAGGTCTTGGCTCTGTTTAAACCCCTAAAACCCTAAGTCTCTCTCATGCAAACGAGGTAATAGATCCTAAGCCTTGGCTCGTTATGTTTCACGATTACCTTTTTAAATCACTAAGAGCATGTGCTTATTTTCCAAGTCACATGATCGCCAAATCCATGTCATAAGCCCTGTGACAAGTGGGACCCTCTCAGTTAGTCGGGTGATCGCGTGACCCTCATCGAATATTCCCTTTTATCTCCCGACTTTTCTCTTTGCTTTGTCGCGTAGTCTCTTTACAAAATGGAATATTCCTTCAGCTTCTCAAGACTTAGCAATTTTGCTTTAGTCGGGTTGTCGATTGAACTTTGTCATAAGGCTTTAAAGAAATGGGGCCCGCCCTCGGTCGCTTGATCGCGTGGAGATTCTCAATAGTTGATGAAACATCTTCCGACTTCGCGATTTACCTTGGGTCGCCTTGTCGCCAGAGCAGCACGATGACTAAGCTTCCCCAATGCAAACAGATGAACCAGTGGCGCAGCACGATGATTCTTATCGCGCAGTCGTGATCCATGTAAGTCAATATCCTTAAGTTGCGCGACTGCGCGACGAGTTGTTCAAGTGGTCCTCGTGCAATCGCGAGCTATCTATGTCAGTTCATTCAAGCTGTGCGACTAAGCGGGTCAGCGTTTCAATGAAGTAAAAAAATAGAGGTCGTCGCGCAGTCGCAATGTTTATTCCAGGTAGGGTTTGCAGCTCGCGAGTGCGCGACCGAAGGAAAGGATATGCTCATCGCTCACTCGCTGTAGAAGTTGAAGTATAGAATATGGTCTGCGGGTCTGCGACGAGCTGGAAGAGGAAAATTATCGCGCACTCGCCGATCAAAAGGGACGAGAGAAAAGAGGCTCGCGACTGTGTGATGAGGTAAAAAATAGAGGTCGTCGCTCGGTCACTGATCAGATTTGAATTATAAAAATAGCTCACGAGTAAGTGACGAGCAGAAAAAGTGGCTCGTCGCTCAGTCGCTGCAGTTGTCAAGTGAAAGAGAAAGGGGTTGCGGGTGTGCGACGAGCCGAAGGATAATGTCATCGCGCACTCGCCGAGTAGAAAAGATGAAGATGATATAAGTCGCGAGTATGCGATGAGCAAGAGGACAAGTCATCGCTAAGTCGCAGGGAATAAGGATAAGTCAAAGATCAACCTGCGAGTGTGCGACTGGGGAAAATGAGGAAGGTGTCGCGTAGTCGCCGAGCAGTTTGGAACAAAGAAAAGGAGCTCGCGAGTGCGCGACGAGTAGAAAGCAGGGCCTCGTCGCTCACTCGCCGAGCAATGAATACAAAAGAATGGGGCCCACCTTCAGTCGCTTGATCGTGTGAAGAGTTCAACAGTTGATAAAATGTCTTCCAACTTGGCTACCATCCCTTGGTCGCCTTGTCGCTAGAACAGACGATGACTCAGCTTCCTCAGTGTACAACAGATGGACCAGTAGCCATGTGACAGGTGGCATAGGACATATGGATGTAGGCCCTCAGTCAGGTGATCGCCAGACTGAGGAAATGGGTCACGCAACTTCGAGACTTGGTATCTTTGCCCTCAGTCGTGTGATCGCTAGATAATTTAAGGGTAGGCTCAGTTATTAGGCGATTAAATGCCAGCCGTCCGATGCAAAGAACAGATGATCCAACGGCGGACGCGTGGTCGGGTGATCAAAGTGCCCTACAGAGAAAGTTCTCCCGACTCAGCACCTTGGGGTAGTCGGGTTGTCGTGTTATCTTGTAAAGAGGCATGAGCATCTGGCGATCAGGCGACAAGCCGTGACAATTAAAAGGTAGCAGTTAGGCGCTGGGTCGCTAGACAGATGATGAGTTAAGAAAATGACTCGCGACTTCGATTTCACACAGTTGGGATGTCGCCAGAAGTAACTCAGGTTGGCCAGGGGTTAAGAAAAGCACACTGTCGTTGGGTCATGAGATATAACCATGATTAAAGACTGAGTTCTGCGACTTAGAGACTAGCCGTTGGTCGCTAGGTCGCAGGACTTTGAATTTGAATTTTTGGCGGCAAGTTTAACACAGAGAGCACTCAGCAGCCATGATTCCTATTTTCTCATATTCCAGAATTGATCAGAGGGTTTTCTAGTCACAGGAAATCATACACAGGGCAGTATGTTGATCCCCAGAATATTTTGTTTCAATAATATTTTAAAAGGGCAGAAATTCAACGTGTTGCAGAGTAGAAAAGAAATTAAGCTGAGTTTCTAAAAGTGCCACAAGGAAGGAGAAGAAGTCCTGGGCGATGATAAGATGAACACTTGGCTATGCACTGTTCACAGACAAGAGAGGAAGTTATTGCAGAGGAGTATAGGTGAACAGGTGTGCATGACTATTCAGACTGAACATAAATGTTACTAGCCGCCGTCTACCAAATATGATTTCCAGTTGCCAGATCGAGAAGGTCAGGAAAATATCCATGAATATCTATTTTGACTCGGTCATTCTTGACCACCTTCTCTCTCTCTTTTCCTCTCTCTTGTGTTTTAGGGTTAGGGTTTCCCAGGACCATCCGAAGCTTGTTGCATCCTAAGGGATCCCAAGATGGTCATAGTCCTATATATAGCAGAAAGTTGCAATTGCAAAGGATTGGAAGAATGTAGAAGGCATGCTTTGTTAGCAACTTTCTGATACTTGTAGTTATTTTTTGCTCTTGTGTCTATTCTTTCATCCATCTACTTCTCTTCTGGTTCTATGACAGCTTGCTGTTATCGTAATTACCTTGTACCTCATTCTGTGTAATTCATGTTTATCCTCTTTTGCAATCAATAACTGTGTAGATGTTTTACCCCTTATTGATCAAGCTGATTTTGGTTCATTATGTGTTGTGTCTATTTCGCTTGGATTACTGTATTGTGAAGTTTTCTCTTCCCTTGTAGTAATTTTAGTCTCTGACCTTCACATGTTTGCTAAGAATCATGTGGTAGAAGTTGTGTTAGTTGAGTTATATGGATGT
>MU224520.1:2035932-2047886 GCA_018584345.1 Thuja plicata
GCCGGCCTTCTCCGGAGATTCAATCTCGTAGTTCAAGTCCCACAACTTGGAGGTTGATTCCATGTTTCACTAGGTTGCTGTTAGAGAAGCTTTCAGCAAGGGTGCAAACCTCAGTGACAACAATACCCTAAGAGATCTAGGAGAAAGATCTTAGAGTAGATCCAAGCTGGTTCTATAGTAGCAACAAGACTTCCATCCACATCAGATTGGTATCAGATCCTAAATTGATTGGGCTTGTGGTAAATGTTCCAGCCAGCAATATCAATAGGTGAAAACAAGATGGTCACCAATGCGGAGCTTTCAAAGGAAGTAGATGATCAGAAGAGAGAGATAGAGGATCAAAGGGAAAGGAGTAGACTCCTAAAAGAAGCCCTAGATGAGATGAAGGTAAAACTTCAAGAAGTTGCAGATGCAACTAAAAGCAAAGATGGAGATGAAGTCAGCAGCAGTAGAGGGAAGTAGAAAGTTGATGAAGAAGACTTAATACTTGAACCAGACCCTCCAATGAGTGAGGAGTCATTTCTAAAATCTCTCAGAGCCCTAGGAGGAAAAATTCTTGAAGGAATTCCATTCTTTAATGGAAAAATGGACAGTGAAATAGTTGTGGAATGGATAGAAGGTATTGAGAATCATTTTGAATGTGAGGGCTTAACTGAAGCACATAAGGTAAAAGTTGCAAAGTCAAGGTTAAGAGGTTCAACATTAACATGGTGGAAATACCTCCAAGAAGAGAGGGAGAAGATGAGTAAGCATCCAATTTCAAATTGGAAGGCCATGTTAAACAATGTAAAGGAGCAATACCTACATGAGGATTATGAAATCCAGCTACACAAGAAGAGGCAGAGTTTGAAATAAAAAGATTTGGATGTGGCTACGTATACTGAAGAATTCCAGTAGTTGTGCTTGAGGTCAAGAGTCCAAGAGGATGAGACTATCAAGGTGGCTACATATCTTGGAGGCCTAAAATAGAATATCCAAGATTATGGACTCCCACAACCGTCCATAAGTGTTTCCAACTTGCATTGAGAGTGGAAGAGAAGAACAAAAAGAAATCAAAATCAAACTTCAGAGGAATAGGTAGAGGTAGAGAAGGAAGAGGACAATAGGCTATGGTGGAAGGGGATCAGATTCAAGGCAACAAAGTGAGAACAAGATCACTAAAAATTAGGAAGGAAACTCAAATAGAGGATTCAACAGAGGTAGAGGCTCTAACACTAGTTAGAGAGGAAGGAATGACAGTAATCAAGGAAGAGGAGCATCCTACTTTACCACCATGAAATGCTATCACTACAATCATCTAGGGCATCCTGCCTATAGGTATCCTGAAAAAAGGTTCTACTTCTCAAGGAGGTGGAAAGAGAGTTAACTATGTCCAAGAAGAATCAAGTTGCAGAAACAAGCCATCTGAGGTACCTTTAGAATCAGAGGAAGGTGAGAACCTCATGATAAAGAGGACCTTAATCAGAGAGCCAAGCAAAGAAGAACCCAGCCAAAGGAGAGAACTCTTTAGAGTGAAGTGCAAGATCACAAGGAAGGTGTGTAGATTCATTATTGATTCAGGCTCAACTGATAATATTATTAGTGAAGAGGCAGCCACAAAGTTAAATTTGAAAAGGATTCCACATGAAAACCCATACAAGGTTACATAGCTCAACAAAGGACAGCATGCATTTGTAGGAGAACAAGTAGGGGTAGAGTTCACCATTGGAAATTATAAAGACAGAGTTTTATGTGACATTCTTCCCATGGATGCATGCCACCTTCTACTTGGAAGGCCATGGAAATTTGATAGGCAGACCATGCATGATGGAACCAAGAATGCATACTCATTCAAGAAAGATGGGGTGACTTTCAAAATTCAGTCCCTGATAGAAAAAGGAGAGATGAAGACATTAAGCCCAAGTGTGCTCATGGTTGGTGAGAAGGATTTCTTGAAGACTCTAGGAGAAGGAGAAGGAGTTGGATTTGCTTTAGTATTGAAACCAAAAGATGAATTTGTTGTTAAGAAATCAAAAATACCAAATGAGGTAAAAGAAATACTTGATGAGTATAGAGATATTGTGAATGATGGCTAGCCCACTCCCCTACCTCCTAAGAGACTTGTTAGCCACAAGATTGACTTCATACTAGGAGCTACCTTACCCAACAAATCTGCCTATAAGATGAACCCTCAGAAAAATGAGGAGATAGCCAAGCAAATCATAGAGTTATTAGACCAAGGCCTAATTAGAAAAAGCATAAGCCCATGTGCAGTCCCTATTGTTTTAGCACCTAAGAAAAGAGGAGCTTGGAGACTTTGTATTGATTCTAGATCCATAAATAGAATCACCATTAGGTATAGGTTTCCAATACCAAGAATTGAAGACTTAATGGATTGTTTAGGGGACACAAAGTACCTCAACAAAATTGACCTTAAGAGTGGCTACCACCAAATTAGGATAAATGAAGGAGATGAATGGAAGACAACCTTCAAAACTATAGAAGGTTTGTATGAATGGCTTATAATGCCATTTGGTTTGTCTAATGGTCCCTCAACTTTTATGAGGCTTATGAATGAGGTATTGGTAGAATGCATTGGTAAGTTTGTTGTTGTCTACCTAGATGACATTTTAGTTTTCAGCAGAACTAAGGAGGAGCATATTAGGCATTTGAAAATTGTTTTTAAGAAATTGCATGATGAAAAGATAATGATCAATTTGGAGAAGTGTGACTTCATGAAGAAGGAGCTTGTATATCTCAGTTTAGTTTTGTCATAGGGTAACCTCAAAATGGACCAAGAAAGGTGGATGCCATCCTAAGTTGGCCTACTCCCAAGGCTGCAACTAAGGTGTGAAGTTTCCATGGTTTAGCTCAGTATTATAGAAAGTTCATTAGACATTTCATTGGGATTTGTGCACCTATGTTAGACACCATTAAAGGTGGGATGAAGAAAAAGTTTCAATGGACACCACAAGCCGACAAAGGGTTTGAAACACTCAAGGAGAAGATAGTAGAGTTGCCTACTCTAGTTCTTCCAAGCTTTGATAAGATTTTTACAGTAGAATGTGATGCAAGTAATGTGGCCATCAGGGCTTTCATAAGCCAAGAAGGAAGACCAGTAGCTTTCCATAGTGAGAAGTTAAATGAGGCAAAGAAAAAGTACTCTTCTTATGACTTAGAGTTGTATGCTCTAGTCCAAGCACTCAAGAAGTGGAGGCACTACTTTCTCCAAAATGAGTTCATAGTATATACTGATAACCAAGCTCTCAGCTTCCTTAACTCTAAAGAAAAACTTAGCAGCAAGCACATGAAGTGGGTGGAGTATCTACAAGCCCACACTTTCAATATCAAGCATAAAAAGGGAGTAAAGAATAAGGTTGTTGATGCATTGAGAAAAATGCTGCTCACAGTCCAAGAAGTTCAGCTACAAAGCATAGGTATTGATAGCTTCAAAGACCTATATGTTGAAGATGAAGATTTTACCCAAATTTACAAGGTATGCAAAGAGTTTAAAAACAACTTTCATGATGAGTTTTTTGAATATACTTTGCAAAATGATTTATTATTTAGAGGAGGTTAGCTTTGTGTTCCTAAAGGGTCTATGAGAGAGAATTTGATTCAAGAAAAACATAATGGAGCACTTAGTTGTCATTTTGGAGTCAGTAAGACTCAAGAGCTAGTCACTAGGTTCTATTTTTGGTCTAGAATGAATAGAGATACTAGACAGTATGTTGAGAGTTGTGTAGTGTGTCAAAAAGGAAAGGGCACATCTTCCAATGTAGGCCTTTAACAGCCACTTCCAATCCCAACCAGACCATGGGAATGCATAAGCATGGATTTTGTAGTTGGTTTTCCAAGAACAAGGTAGGGGTATGACAGTATTTATGTTGTTGTGGACAGATTTAGCAATATGGCTCATTTCATACCTTGCAAGACTATTCATTATGCTTGTAACATTGCTCAATTATTTTTCAGTGGAGTGGTGAGGATCCATGGACTCCTATTTAGCATTGTTTCAGACAGGGACACCAAATTCATAAGTCATTTTTGGAAGACCTTATGGCAAAAGCTGGGCACTAACTTGTCTTTTGGATCTACCTATCATCCACAGATAGATGGCCAAACAGAGGTGGTCAATAGAAGTCTTGGTAACTTGTTGAGATGCCTCACAAAGGAGTATGGTCAAGCATGGGATCAACTCATTGGAAAATTTGAATATGGATACAATGATACAGTGAACAGATCGACTGGTAAGAGTCCTTTTGAAATTGTTTATGGCTTTCACCCAAGAGGAATTTTTGAACTTAGAAAATTTAAGGAAGGAATGCATGGTAGTGGATATTCTAAGGAGTTTTCCCATTCAATGAGAGAAGTCCATGAAAGTGTGAGAAAGAACTTGATTGAAAATGTTGAAAAGGTAAAGCAAAAGGTTGATGCATCAAAGAGGGATGTTCGATTTCAGATTGGAGACTTTGTGATGGTACACTTGAACAAACATAGGCTACAAAAAAATTTTCCTCACAAGCTATAAATTAAGAGGCTAGGTCCATGTAAGATACTTGCAAAGTATGGAAACAATGCATACAAGGTGGAGCTTCCTGAAGACATTGGGTTGTCACTAGTTTTCAACATTATAGATTTGATAGCATATAAAGGACAAATTCAAGATGTTGATCAGAACCTTCAAGAGGTAATACAAGAGGTAAAAGATCTTAAATTAACCCCTAATCCATCTATGATAGCTGAAAAGATACTAGACTCAAGAGTCTACAAGAAGACTAGGAACAAGGACTACATGGACCACCTTGTCAAATGGCATGAAAAAGAAGATGTTGATGCTACTTGGATCAGAGAAACAAAATTCAAGAGGTTGGGCATTGATCCAAACATGCTCAATCCAAGGATGGATTAACTTATTTTTTTTCTAGGGGAGTATGGTGCAGGAGCACACCTAACTCAAACCCCTAGCTCCTTATTTCTGGCATGTACTGACTCTAGCCAAGTCAGGAGAGTGTATGTGGACCTTAGAAGGTCATTTGTTTTATTTCCCTAAGATGGATATGACTAGGTCAATCCATGTCTAGATAGGTTGCTTAGTTGGTTTCCTTTAGTTGTGTGTGTGTGTGAGGTAGTTGGTAAGCCTCTAGAAATCCAACCAAGAAATCGGGAACCTTGGATAAGCTTCTTGGTATCACTGGCACTCGGTCTACACTAGTGCCTAGCAGCTTGGCCTACACTACCTAGCAGCTCAGCCTACACTACCTAGCAGCTCGACCTACATTTGTGCCTAGTAGATTGGCCTACATTGGTGCCTAGCAGCTCGTCCAACACTGGAGCTCGGTTTGCTTTACTCTTGCTCGGCAATATTCAGTCGTAATGGCCCGTGAAAATTGGATCTTGTCTTTTATGGACAGTATGGTTAGTGTAACGGTTCCTGAAGAGATTCTTGCGAATGAGTGGACCGTTAGGGTTGTTTCCTATGAGAGGATGGTTACTAATAACATCAAAAGCCTTCATTTTTATAGATCTAGAGAGTAGAGATTGAAGAAGAGGAGAAGCTACAGGAAAGTTAGAGATTTGCATATTATTGTACTGTTTTGTTTTGTTTCCAATAATGAGAAGTTGTAGACTGTGTGTTTAGTGGATATCAAGTTTCTTTGTGGTTCCTTTTTGCATGCAAGTAGATTAGTTACTTAATTTTCTATTTTGCAAGTTATTAGTTCTTCACCTGTTCTGGGTTGTAAACAGTAATAGCCCCTCGAGATTCCTGAATCCATGGTGAGAATCATGTGTTGGAATGGAACTTGAGATGAACCCTTGTACATAGTTTCATTTTTGTTTTCTATAGGAGAAGAAACAACAAAGAGTCTAGAGATCTTACCCTAGGCGAGCTTGGTAATAGTCCAGCTAGGGAAGAGAATGAGAACAATGTTCTAAAAACATTGGTTGAATGAATCTATTTGAGTAGGTTCAGTGAGGAGAAGTTGGATAGCATGTCGATGGGGACTGAGTCTTGAAGAGGAGGTAAAGTTGTTAGTGACTTACCTCAGTTAGGGTTATGAATACTCTAAGAGATCTAGGAGAAAGATCTTAGAGTAGAGCCAAGCTGGTTATGTAGCAGCAACAAGACTTCCGTCCACATCAGACAGAGATGCCCGAGGACAACTGAAGTCAAGACTGAGCTAACAAGTAGTTAAACACCGATAAGAACTAAAGTTTAGAAATGAAAAAAGACTTAGATGGAAAGAGCTAAATAGGGAGTTAACTGGTTGATCCCATTGTTTTCATTGACAAGTTAAAAGCTATAGATAAGCAGGAGATTAAAGCTAGTTTTATTCCAGTTGTCAAGGAGAAATCTGCGGGATAAAACTAAAGAAAGATTTAAAGCAAGAATGGTGAGAATTGCAGATCACGCCAATAATAAGAAAGTTAAGGACTTAGAAATGGTGAAATTGTGTCTATAAGAGAGACAAGCTAATTCATTATGAATTAGGGGAAGAGAATAGAAAAGGATGCTAAAGATAATACTGGTGAAGAAGACTTCATACAGTCCTGATCAAACAAGTTAAAGAACAGAGCTAAAGATTTTTGCAGACACCGAGCAACAGAGAAGCAACAACATCATCGAGCAAAAACAAGTGGATCAAAGGAAAAAAAAAGAAACATTGATCAGAAAGGTATTATGATCTTACAATAGATCTGAACATCTGCAAGTTTAAGTTGTATATATGAACAGATCATATATTGTTTCAATTTAACCATTGATTCATAAAATCTCTTAACAGAGTGGGATTTAATTATCCTTGATATATTGAGATACATCCCAAGGAGTATCAAAAAGTTTCTCATGAAGATAGCATAGTGAAATTCCAAATATCAAGTGACAAACTATTATATTCAAATCCTCTAACAAGGTCGCACTTAACGGTGTGTTTATAAACTTTAACATGGTTGGCTCTTCACTGAACTCACTTTAGAAGAGTGAAAATTTTGGGTTACCGATCCCAAGTGGTTTTTCCCTTAAAAAGGTTTCTACATTAAAAATCCATGTGTCAAATGTGTTTATGGTTCATTACTTTAATTTTTTTCTTTACACATTACTAAAATAGGATTGATCGGTAAACACTAAGTTTTTAACTGTATTTCAGTAAAGGCTAGACTACTATTTGGTAAAGCTTAAGAAAAAAGGTTAATAGTGAACTCTGAGTAGTAGTTATTTGATAAGATTATTTAAGGGCATACATCTTGTAGGACTAAAGATAACTAGAGGTTTATATTTGATATGTAAAGTTTTGGTTGGTTTATTGGATTAATTTTTGAGGCCACTGATTCACCCCCCCCNTTCCCCCCCCCCCCCCCCCCCAGTTATTCTAACAATTGGTATCAGAGCTTGTGTGATTAGAAAGGAAGGTTTCAAGACCTAAGCTAAAGATCACAAGATGAGAAAATAGAATGTGCCAAAGTTGAACAAGGACAACTTTGCATCATGGAAAAGTAGGCTAAGACTCTACCTATCAGGTATTGAAAATGATGTTACTCAATACTTGGATATTGAATATGTGTTGCCTACTGGACCTCACACATTTGATCAATTGAGAGAAAAGCATGAGCACAATTCTATGATAATAGAACTTGCTTCCTCACTCTCCGATGTTGAATTTGAAGATGTCAAAATATGCAACACTGCAAATAAAATGTGGGACAAATTGAAGATAGTACATGGAGGAGATGATAATGTGCTAAGAGCTAAAGCAGAAATCCTAAGAGAAAAATTTGATGACCTAAGAATGAAAGAAGGAGAAAACATCACTCAGTACAACTGTAGAATCAAAGAGATAGTCAATGCTATCTAAGGAGTTTGAGGTGTACTTGAAGAAGAAATAGTGGTAAGTAAAATCCTAAGAACCTTACTGCATGTTTATGCTATTAGAGTATCTACTATACAAGAAATGAGAGCAGTACAAAATAACAATGTCACTCTAGATAGTTTGGCCAGTAGACTTATTTCATTTGAGATGAATAACTTTGACAACAGTGTCTTACCATCTATTGAGTCTGCATTCAAATCTTCATTGAAAATAAGTAAATCAAGTCATAAACACACTATGAGAAATGATAGTGAAAGTGATAGTGATGACCAAAAACTTGATGAGATTGAAGCACTAATGGCCAAAAGATTGCAGAGAGGAAAAGGTAGATACAAAGGTAAATTACCATTGGTATGTTTCAATTGTAAAGAGATTGGACACTTTGCTGCTAGATGTCCTAACAAAATAAAAGAAGACAGAAATAGTGACAGATGATATGAAAAGAATTTTGACAGAGGTGATGACAGAGATTACCGAAGCAAATGAAAATCTGACAGAAGAGACAAAAGAGACTACAAGAACAAATGAAAGAAATTTTGCTACCTGACTGAGAACAAAGATGAGAATACTGACACCGAATCTGATGAAGATATTGAGGTGGTATTAATTGCTATGAAGGATGATTTAAACAAAGAGGAAAGGTATGTTGAGACTGCACTCATATCTAAGGTTAGTAAAAATGATGTCTGGATTATTGATAGTGGCTATACTCACCACATGACTGGAGATAAGGAAAATTTTGAAACTTTTGAGTATTATAATGGTGGATCAGTAAGAATGGGTAATGACTCACCTTGTCTGGTTGAAGGTAAAGGAACCATAATGTTGAATAATCTGATCACATGTGAAAATTCATACTAGGTAAAAGGACTTAACTATAATCTATTGAGTGTTTCACAGCTGAATAACACATGACACCGAGTTGCATTTGAGAACAAAAAGGCAAAGATATTTAATGAATCGGGAAGGTTGATCGGAACTGGTGAGATGATAAATGGTAACCTATTCTATCTTGATGATATTAACACCACTTGTTTAATGGCTAGAAACAAAGACATATGGTCGTGGCATAAGAGGTTATGTCATGTGAATTTTGACAACATGATTAGGATAAGCAATAAAAGGAAAGTAAGAGGCTTACTGAGTATGTCAAAGCCCGATCATATCATGTGTAAGAATTGTTCAAAAAGGTAAAATGACAAAGTCTAGTTTTAAAAGAAAAACCTACACATCTAATGTCATTCTCTTTGTTGATGATTATTCTGATGACATGTAACTGATTGAATGTTTGATAATGTTAAGTTGAAGATGATGCAAGACATTAAATCAGTTAATGGTTTGTATTGTCATTGATGTCAACTTGATATCATCTATATAGTCATGTAGTACATAATGTCAAAGACTTCAGAGAATCAATGGAACAGAGATTATGCTTTCAGCAATGCGTAAAAGTCAAGTATTCACTAAGTGACAGAGAACACTGATGGAGTGCACACCATCGGTAAAGGAAAGAACAAAAGTCATAGTGATACCTGACGAGAAAAATACAATGCTACCTGATGAAGAAAAATCACAGGATGCCCGTCGAGCTGAAAATAGAGTTGCCCGACGAGAAAAATCCAATGATGCCCGATGGACGTAGATCCCGAAGCTAACTAAAGTCACACTGACAGAACTGGAAATTATCACCGATGACTAAATGCAGAGTTGACCGACAGAACAGAGAGTTCAGAAAACAACAAAATATCAAGCTGGAAGAGCTTAAGGATAGACATAACTGGTTGTTTTATTTTTTTTATTTGACCAGAGTTAATTAATTGATTTAAAGAAGATTTGTACAGTTGGCAAGAAGAAAACTATGAGATAAATCAGGAGTTAAAGTTTTAAATCAGATTGGCTGGATTATTTTTCATGCCAAGAATCAAGAAACAGGGAATATCATGTCTATATAAGAGACAAGCATAATTCATTTTCGCAATCACATACACGGGAAGGGGAATGAATAGAAAGAGGATGCTGAAGTGAAACTAATGAAGGATAACTTCATACAGTCCTGATCAATCAAGTTGAAGGAGAGCTAAAGAATTCTACAGACACTGACGAACAGTAAAGCACAGCATCACAAAGAAGAAAGTGTGGAGCACAAAGAATTGAATTGATACATTGATCAGAGAGGTAATGTACTTAAATAGATCTAAAAATCTGCAATTCAAGTTGCATGAGAAATAGGTCATAGTTTTTCAGTTTAACCATTGAAGCATCAAGTCTCTTAACAGAGCAGGACTTAATCGTCTTCTATATATTGAGGTACATCCCAAGGAGTGCCAAAAATGTTGATTCATGAAAGTAGCATTGAAAATGCATAAATCCTATTAACAGCCTAGGAAGAAGGTTAATTCAAGGATGGTGGAAAGATTTGCCTAAAGCCTATTGACAGTCTAAGAATGAGGCTGATTCAAGGATGGTAGCAAATAGATGCCTGATACTAAGTGAAAACCTCTATGTATAAAATCCTCTAACAAGGTCACACCTAATAGTGTGTTTGTAACCTTTAACAGGGTTGGCTTCTAACATGGATTTCTTCATAAGAGTGAAAATTTGGGGTACCAGTCCTAGTGGTTTTTCCCTTAATAGGGTTTCCACGTTAAAATCCATGTGTTATGTGTGTATGGCTTATTACTATATTGTTTTACATTTCACATATACATTTCTGGATTGATTGGTATACTCTGCATATTTACTGAGTATCGGTAAATAGTTTTACTACTTATCGGTAATCAAGGAGAATAAGGACAGACAAGGAAAATTGACAGATAGTTAAATCATTATTAGCATTTCATGGCATACATCTTGTAGGGACTTAATAATCTGCAATGTATTTGATTGGTGGTTAAAGTTTAAAGGATAAAAATTTTGAGGCCACTAATTCACCCCCCCCCCTCTCAGTTATTACTAACAATTGGTATCAGAGCTTGTCTGCATAGTAGGAAGGTTTCAAGACCTAAGTAAAGATCACAATATGAACAGACGAGATGTGCCCAAGTTCAACAAAGATAACTTTGCTTCATTGCAAAGCAGGATAAGACTCCACTTATCAGGTATTGGTAATGATGTTACTCAATACTTAGATACTAAATATGTGTTTCCTATAGGACCATTGATAGTAGATCAATTGAGAGAGAAGCATGAGCATAACTGCATGGTTATAGATCTTTCTTCCTCACTCTCTGATGTTGAATTTGAAGATGTCAAGGACTGCAAAATTGCAAAGAAAATGTGGGACAAACTAAAGCTTGTACATGGAGATGATACAAATGTTCTGAGAGCCAAGGCAGAAAGACTTAGAGGAAAGTTTGATGATCTCAGAATGAAAGAAGGAGAAAACATCACATAGTAAAGCACAATAATAAAAGTAGTCAATGCTATACGAGGTGTTGGAGGTACACTTGAAGAGGAAACAGTGGTAAGTAAAATCTTAAGAACCTTATTGCTTGTATATGCTATTAGAGTTTCTGCTATTCAAGAAATGAGAGCAGTAGCAAACAATACAGTTACTCTTGATAGCTTAATTGGTAGAATAATTTCATTTGAGATGAATAACTTTGACAATAGTGTCTTACCAAGTTTAGAGTCTGCATTTAAGTATTCTATCAAAATAAGAAAATCCAATCATAGATACTCATCTAGAAGGGACAGTGAAAGTGAAAGTGAAAGTGAAGAAGAAGATCTAGATGAAATAGAAGCACTCCTGGCAAGGAGAATGCAAAGAGGCAAAGGTAAATACAAAGGCAAGTTACCACTTGTATGCTTTAATTGTAAAGAGATTGGACACTTTGCTGCAAGATGTCCTAATAGAAGAAAAGATGACTGAAGTAATGACAGATCTTTTGAGAAGAAATCTAATAGAGGTGATAACAAAGATTATAGAGGTTACCAAAAATCAAAAAGAAAGGATACCCGAGACTACAAGGATAAAGGCGAGAAGGCTAGCTACCTAGTTGCTTGCAAAGATGAAGATACTGACACCGAACCTGATGATGACATCAAGATGGTATTTGTAGCTGTGAAGGATGATTCAGATGAAGATGAAAGGTATGAAGAAACTGC
>MU224520.1:2053071-2065799 GCA_018584345.1 Thuja plicata
CAAGTCATAGTGTTTCAGTTTAACCATTGAAGCATCAAGTCTCTTAACAGAGCAGGACTTAACCGTCTTCTATATATTGAGGTACATCCCAAGGAGTGCCAAAAAGGTTGATTCATGAAAGTAGCATCAAAATTTCATAAAGCCTATTGACAGCCTAAGAAGAAGGTTGATTCAAGGATGGTAGCAAGATTTGCCTAAAGCCTATTGACAGTCTAAGAAGGAGGTTGATTCAAGGATGGTATCAAATAGATGCCCGATACTAAGTGACAACCTCTATGTATAAAATCCTCTAACAAGGTCACACCTAACAGTGTGTTTGTAACCTTTAATAGGGTTGGCTCCTAACAGGGCTCACTTCAGAAGAGTGAAAATTTGGGGTACCGGTCCCAGTGGTTTTTCCCTTAACAGGGTTTCCACGTTAAAATCCATGTGTTATGTATGTATGGCTTATTACTGTATTGTTTTACATTTCACATATGCATTTATGAATTGATTGGTATACTCTGCATATTTACTAAGTATCAGTAAATAGTTTTACTGCTTATCAGTAATTAAGGAGAATAAGGACAAACAAGGAAAACCGACAGACAGTTAAATAATTATTAGCATTTCATGGCATACATCTTGTAGGGACTTAATAATCTGAGATGTATTTGATTGGTGGTTTAAGTTCAAAGGATAAAATTTGTGAGGCCACTAATTCACCCCCCCCCCTCCTCTTAGTTATTACTAACATATTCTAGAATGATGATAGTTATGTTCTTAAAAGAGAAATTAGAAACATTCAAAATGTTTAGATGGTATAAACCTATTGTAGAAAAACAAAATGGTAAGGAACTAAAATGCTTAAGATCGGATAGAGGAGGAGAATTTATTTCTGATGAATTCACTAACTTTTGTAATGAGCATGGAATTCAAAGACAGGTTTCTCACCAAGAACACCACAGCAAAATGTGATTGTTAAAAGAAGGAACAAATCCATTGTTGATTGTGCCAGAACACTGATGATTCTGAAAGGCATCACTCAAGCATTTTGGAGAGAATTTGTTAGTATTGTTGTCTACACATTGAACAAAGTTCAATTAAAGAAAGACACAAATAAGACACCCTATGAGCTATGGTATAGATACAAACCCAATGTAAATTACTTCAAATTTTTTGGAATTCAATGTTATATTTTGAAAGATAATAGAAATGTAAAGCTTGACAACAAAGGTGAAGAAGGAATATTTTTAGGATATTCTACCAAAATCAAGGCTTATAAATGTCTTAACAGATCCTATAACAAAATAATTGAAAGTGCAAATGTCACAGTAGATGAATTTGCAGAGAAAAATGATAAGGAAAGCATAAAAGAACCAAAAGACTACAATAGGTTTGTCTATAGTGAAGAACCTGACACTCTGCCCGAGCAACAGTGTATCGCTCCCAAATGACAGAATAATGCACCCGAGCATTAGGTTGCAATTACCAAAAATTAGGAAATTGATCAAAATGATGTTCTGAGCGATGGAGATTAGAATGAAGGTCAAGATGATGATCAAAATGGTGAACAAAGTGTTGAACTGGTACTTTCCAATTATGTCAGAAGACACCATCCACAGAACCAGATCATAGGAGACAAGAAGGCTGAAATGAGAACAAGAAGTAAGTCACTAAACACTATATGTTTAATTTGTGATTTTGAGCCTAAATCTGTTAATTCTGCACTTTAAAATGAAGAATGGGTCAGTGCTATGAATGAAGAGATAGAACAGATTGAGAAGAAAAATACATGGACATTAGTACCTAAACTAGATGAAAAGAATGACATTGGTACAAAATGGATATTCAGAAACCAGTTGAATGAGAATGGAGAAGTCACAAGGAACAAAGCAAGATTAGTATGCAAGGGGTATGCACAAGAAGAAGGTTTTGACTATGGAGAAACCTTTGCACCTGTTGCTAGACTAGAAGTAGTAAGAATTATACTTTATTATGCTGCATTCAAAGGATTCAAGGTATACCAAATGGGTGTCAAATCTGCATTCCTGAATGGAATACTAGAGGAAGAGGTATAGATTGAACAACCAGAAGGGTTTGTTGATCGTAACAAGAGAAACATGGTTTGTAGACTACACAAAGCCTTGTATGGATTGAAACAAGCACCAAGAGCCTTGTATGAAAGACTTCACTCATATCTCATAAGTATTGGATTTGTAAGAACAAGTGAAAATAGTAATCTGTATTTAAAAGAAGATTTTGATGATAACATTTTGATTGCTGAAATATTTGTTGATGATATCATATTTGGGGGTAATGATATGTTATGTAAATCATTTTCTAATGAAATGAGAAAAGAGTTTGAGATGTCAATATTTGGGGAGATCAAGTTCTTTCTTGGTCTACAGATTCTTCAACAGGATGCAGGCATCTATATCACACAATCCAAATACATAAAAGAAGTGTTGAAGATATTCAAGATGGAAGATTCCAAACTAGTTGGAACACCTATGGCAACCAGATGCAAGTTGACAAAGGAAGACAATTCAACCGAGGTAAATCAGACCCTATATAGATCTATGATTAGCAAACTCGTGTATGTTGTTCATACTAGACTAGCTATAGCACATGCAGTCAGAATAGTTGCAAGATTCTCTGCTAATCCCAAGGAATCACACATGACTACTGTAAAAAGAATTCTGAGATATCTAAAGAATACCGAGGACTATGACTTATGGTATAAAAGAGAAGGCAAGTTTGAGCTTCAAGTATATACATATGTTGATTAGGCTGGAAACTGAGATGACAGAAAGAGCACAACAGGAGGAGCATTCTTCATGGGTGATAAAACTATCACATGGATAAGTAAGAAGCAAGGATGCATCTCACAATCTACTATAGAAGAAGAATATGTGACTATTGCTGCAAATTTCTCTAACATTGCATGGATCAAGCAATTACTGGAAGGTATGAATATGAAAATTCTTGAGCCAGTGATTATCTATTGTGATAATACCAGTGCAATAAACATTTCTAAGAACCCTGTCATGCATGCTAAGACTAATCATATTGCTATCAAGTATCATTACTTAAGGGAACACATACAAGAGAAAGAGGTGATACTGGAATATGTTCAATCCAAGGAACAGTTAGCAGACATATTCACAAAGCCATTTCCTAAAGATACATTTGAGTACCTGAGAAAGAGACTAGGGGTCCAACCCTTGTCTATTAGTAACTAAGATGGAAAAGAGGTTGCATCAGTCTACACATTATCAGAAGATCATTCTTGTTGATGCAAGCAAAGAGATGGAATGCAAAGATACATCAGTACACATCAAGGTACTTATCTACACCGAACACCAGAGTCATTGTACTATTGATGGAAAGGGAAATTCAAGGAGTATATTATAAAAAGGAGGAAGGATATAGTTTGGCATTGATCTCAAAGGGAGAGAGATTATATATCCATCATGATCATCCAAAAGGAGAGAATTATCCTAAGGGAGAGAAGTATCCTAAGGGAGAGATGACTCAAAGGGAGAGAGTATATCTATTGTTGTCAAAGGAAAAAGAGATACTCATCAAGGCGAGGAACAGTCAAAGGGAGAGAAAACATCAAAGAAGAGATTCTACAACAAAGGGAGAGACAAAATTAGAAGTTTGCTACATCTATCCAGTAAAGGGAATGAAGATTGAAGAAATTACTCTGCAAGAATCAAATCTAAGCTAGAAAAGCTTACCGAGAGCCAGACATTTGTATTGGTTATAGAACAATAAGTTTGGTAGATTGATGAACTAAAAATGATATATTTCATATTGTATTAGTAGTAATATAGTATGTTTCCATCAATGCAAAAGGGAGAGATTGATGAACTATAACTGATTGAATGTTTGAAAATGTTAAGTTGATGATCACCGAGCTGCAGAAAGTTAATGCAAGACATTAAATCAGTTAATGTATTATATTGTCATTGATGTCAACTTGATATAATCTGATTGGTTATATACATATTGTCAAAGACTTCAAAGAACCAAAGAGATAAAGGTTATGTTATCAGTAATTCATAAAAGTTTAGTATACACCAAGTGAAAACAAACACTGACGGACAGTGCACCCCGGCGGATAGAGAACCCTGAGATAAGAGTCACAGTGATACCCAAGCAAGTTACCCAAGCAAGCATTACCGAGCAGAACCAAGAAGATACCAGAGCAGAACTGAAAGTCACAGTGTTTCCTGATCAACAGATAACCCCGACGAACAGAGATGCTCGAGGACAACTGAAGTCAAGACTGAGCTAACAAGGAGTTAAACACTGATAAGAACTAAAGTTCAATAATGACAAAAGACTTAGTTGGAAAGAGATAAATATGGGGTTAACTGGTTGATCATATTTGTTTTCATTGACAAGTTAAAAGCTACAGATAAGCAAGAGATTAAGGCTAGTTTTATTCCAGATGTCAAGGAGAAATCTGCAGGATAAAACTAAAGTAAGCTTTAAAGAAAGAATGGCGAGAATTGCGGATCACACCAAGAACAAGAAAGTAAAGGACTTAGAAATGGTGAAATTATGTCTATAAGAAAGACAAGCTAATTCATTATGAATTGGGAGAAGAGAATAGAAAAGGATGTTGAAGAGAATACTGGTGAAGAAGAATTCATATAGTCCTGATCAAACAAGATAAAGAACAAAGCTAAATATTTTTGTGAACACCGAGCAATAGACAAGCAACAACATCACCGAGTAGAAAGATGTGAAGCAAAGCAATAGAAAAGAAACATTGATCAAAAAGGTATTATGAGATTACAATAGATCTGAACATCTGTAATTTTAAGTTGTATATATGAAAAGATCATATAATATTTTAGTTTAACCATTGATTCAGAAAATCTCTTAACAGAGTGAGATTTAATTATCCTTTATATATTGAGATACATCCCAAGGAGTATCAAAAGGTTTCTCATGAAGATAGCATAGTGAAATGTCAGATATCAAGTGACAAACTATTATATTAAAATCCTCTAACAAGGTCACACTTAACAGTGTGTTTGTAACCTTTAACAGGGTTGTCTCTTCACCGAGCTCACTTCAAAAGAGTGAAAATTTTGGGTTACCTGTCCCAAGTGGTTTTTCCCTTAACAGGGTTTCCACGTTAAAAATCTATGTGTCAAATGTGTTTATGGTTCATTAATTTAATGTTTTTCTTTACACATTACTAAAATAGGATTGATCGGTAACACTAAGTTATTTATTGTATTTCGGTAAAGGCTAGACTGATATTTGGTAAAGCTTAAGAAAAAAGGTTAACAGTGAACTCTGAGTAGTATTTATTTGATAAGATTATTTAAGGGCATACATCTTGTAGGATTGAAAATAACTAGAGGTTTATATTTGAGATATAAATTTTTGGTTGGTTTATTGGATTAATTTTTGACGCCACTGATTCACCCCCCCTCCCCTCCCCTCTTAGTTTTTATAACAAGTTCATGTTGAGTAAGCCTGGGAGACCTAACTGAGCTATGACAGCTACTGTGTACGGAGCATTTAATGAAAACTTAAAAGGTGAAATTTCTCATAAAAGGTGAAATCAAAAGGTTATTGTTTACCAACTTTTACAGTTTGCAGAGAGATTAAGAGCTTTTAGCAATTTCAGAGTAAATTTGTGTTTGAAAGCTTTAGTTACAGTGAAGTTTCATCAATCTACTGAGAGTTATGGCATCTTCATCCAGTAGTAAGATCAAGAAAGGATCCGAGATGTTAGTAAGGAATGTAGTCTGTGAAGCGCCAAAGTTCAAACTTCATCCAGCGATCGTAGAAGAGATAGATCCAATGGGTGCCCATTCCCAAATTCCTCCTAAGGTACTATTGATTCACAACATTTCAACTTTCTATCATTGTAACATTCAACAGCTAGGCACATTTGAGCTGAATCAAGCATATGAGGCACTTTGTGTGGATGGAAACCTGAAGCAGGAACACAAGAACCTCAAAGTCAAGGGTTTAACTCATATATTGTATACGTCAAATAATTTCTAGATAAAGTGGATTAGGTTTATTCTGAGTCGTATTCATGATATGCATTTCTAGTTGGAGCAACCTGTGAACATCACCAAGATAATGGTACACTGAGTGACAGGGTACCCAATGCTTGATAAACCTAAGGTGACTAAAACCCTAGCCCGAGCTGATCTAGCTAAAAAGACTCTTACCAAGTGGGATGGAAGAGGCGTGAAGTTGAATGGCTTCACTGACATGGAGATAAAGTTCAGAATTCATGTAATTGTACATAAGATTTACAGTTCTAGCCAACCAAACAGTGTTCCATGTGAGGTTGTGGACTTGGCATACAAAGTGGTCAAAAATAATCTCTCATTCAACCTCGTTCAGTTGCACCTCATCCAACTAAGAAAAAACATGGAGAGCGTCTGGACATCTAAGACCAATCCATGTAAGTTCGATTCACTCCTGGTCTGATTATTCTTTTATGTTCAAAATATCTTTCCTTCAAAAGGCACAGTTGTATGGAAGTAGGATAGGCCTGTAGTATATCAGATCAATGAGTTTACAGTAGACTTGGGAGATAATTTTGTAAGCATCATTGATGCTTACTTTGAAATTTTTAGAGAGAAAATGCTTAATAGATTCAGAATTCCCAAACAATTGGTAGAAGACTATAAGGAAGAAATATGCTTCCTAGTTGATTGTGACAGAGTGCACATCCAAGCAGTCAAACCCAGGGTTGCATGGGTGAAAACTCTTAAATATGAGGTTAACATTGATGAGACGAGATATTATTGAGGCTCTTATCAATAAGCTTGTTGATCCTAAAGTGGCATATTTTAGTACTTATGAAGAAGCTAAGGGCATAATATCATTAGAAATAGAGATTCCCCAAATCTTGAAGAGAGGAAGAAAGAGAATTGAGAAATTTGAAAAGAAATATGGCAAGTCATCATACTCTCCTCTTACAATCACTGAAGGCAAAGGGGATGACATAGAGGAAGAAGAAGAAGAACCTGAGAAAGAAGAGGGAGAGGTAGAAGAAGAGCCTCCTAAGAAGAAGAGGTTAGCCCCCAAGAAAACACCAAAGGTCTCTACCCATGCCTTCACTGCAAACAAACCTAGGAAATCTATAAGAAAATTGAAGTTGCAAAAAAAAGAAGAAGAAGAAGAAGAAGAAGAAGAAGAAGAAATAGTTACATTCAAGAAGTCACCCTTTACCTTTGAGCCAAAGGTTGAACAATTTAAGGAAAGTAGTGGTATGTCAAATCTTAGATCACTTAGGTATACTTCCAGAACCAAGGATGAAAAAAAATTGGTTGATGATGCATCAGTAGAGAAGATGGCAAGATGGAAGTATGATCCATCTGAATTGAAAAGCCAAGTGACTAAAGACCTTCTTAAGGCAATCACCATTCACTGGAACAATGTAGTCCAGACTGAAAGGGACATCAAAAAAACAAACCTTGAAGAAAGTCATGCCTACATTGACTGATAAGGAGTTAAAAGATGCTATGTCTAAGTATGAGAGTAGAAATACTCCAAGATTTAGAAATTTTCTAATTTTGGGCAAGAAAATAGAGGATGTTGTGCAGACCGCAACTAGGTTGTGGAAGTTCATTTTTTATATCAAGGGAGACAAGGAAGATGATGAGACAAAGGAACTGAGTACAGACCCTTATGTACAGATTGAAGATGAAGAACTACCTTAGGTACAGACCATTGAAAAATCTGATGCAGAGCAGATAGTAGTGGCAGTGATGGCATCCCTACCCCAATCACCTAGTCATATTATCTTATCTTTGATAAAGGAAAAGACCACATAGTCTACATCAGATCTAGTAGGAACCGAGCATTAGGCTCTACCTACTACTAGGCCAATCTAGACCGACTCACAGCAGGACAAAGTGAACATTTCAACAGTCGGTATTGATTCTACAGTTAGTGCAATGACAGTTAACGACATGCTTCAACTAAACATTGAGGATAAGGATGATGATGGAGAAGGTGAGGAAATCATTCCTTCACCTAATCCCAAGGTCAAGGGTAAATAAAAGGAAATAATTACTGATAAAGTTGACCTTGAGGAAGATATTTTGATTCCTAATTGGGATCTTTCTAGCCTGACAGCCGAGCAGATGGACATCCTTGGGGAGCTATGGAAGAAAAGAACAAAACAACAGAAGCTTCGAGCTGAGAAGAGAAGGAACAGAGTGTTAGAGGACATCAAAGGTAAATTTCTAGATGCACTAGATATTGAGGTAAATGAGAGACTCCTTAATGGACCAACTTGTTGACATAGTTCACAATTTTAATAAAGATCTAAGTGGTCAGGAGAAAATGCTGCAGAAGGCAGAGAGAAAATTTGAGAATAAGGTTTTAGAGAATGTTGAAGGTAAGAGTGCAATAGATCAAGTGAAGTTATCCACTATTATTATCTCTCTAGAAACCAATGTGAATAATGTTGTATCGTTGTTTGTAAAGTTGAGTGACACACCTAATTTTACCATGGAAATAAAAAATAAGTTGACAATGATTTGAAGGCAAGTGCAAGCCAGTAGGCACTTAATCCTAGTTCAAGTTCAGCACATTTTGTTAAGATCAGGTATCAAACTGATCTGCAGGCAGAGCTACTAAGGGAAGAAAGAAGAACAAGGTAATCCATATCATAAATACAAAGCCAACTCATTCCTCATATGGATGTCATATTGCAAAAACATATTTCTCACACAAAGACACTCATCCATGATAACAATTTTTCAGTTACTAAGCATATGGTGGAGTTGTCTGCAGAAATGAGTTTCACATCTTGAAGGTGTTGCAAGATAATTGAGACAAGGCATTGTCTCAAATTTTCAAGGTACATAGTGATTTCCTTTCACATATTGGTATTACCTTATAGATATGCATTTTTGGCATTTGTGTCAAAAACAAGGGGGAAAGATAGAATATATATACAAACGGGAAATATAGAGTATATCAGAGGGTATATATATGAGGAAATACATGTATAGAGAAGAGGAAGATATATATAGCAGAGTTACAAAAACAATTTGAAAAAATAAAAAATAGAGTCAATTGCAACCGATTTGCAGAGCAGTAATCAAAATCGAGCTAGCACCCAAGCACATGGTAAGGGGGAGTTTTTGACTTATCAATTTTTTTGATAAGAGTTTTTGGTATGATAATTTTTTTTGTCACTAATGCCAAAGGGGGAGATTGTAGACCTTATGGCAAGACATATTGTCAATTAGTGCCAAAACACTTAGTCATTCATATGGTTACAGTGTTAATCGAGCTAGCAGCTTGAAGTGTTAACCGCGCTGAGCAATTAGAGTGCCAACCGAGTTGATAGTATCTACCAAGTTGCAGTGTCAACTGAGAAGTTAGTTCCAAGTAGTGTATGTCGAGTCACCAGTGTTAACCGAGTTGCATACCATCTTAGAGTGATCAATGTGGACCAAGCACCCAGTTTCAACCGAGTGCCATAGTTGTCATGTTCATTGTGTTGCCTGAGTGTTAGTATATCACCCGAGTGGATTACTGGACCCGAGTATCAGCAATGAGCCGACTTGGTGAATATTGCTTGAAACTATTTGATATGATTGTAGCCGACTTGTGGAGGTAATTGATTTGGATAGGTATATATGTGAGATACTTTGTTTATCCAAATAATAATCAATATTACAACAACATTGAATACATGTATAGATGTGAATATGAAGAGGCAGATTGATTAGAAGGCTACAGTAGTATAAAGGAACAACGGAGACTCATCTATCACATTCAGGTGATCAATACTATATTAAAGGATCTTATTCAGAAAATCAGAGTTGCACAGCAGATCATTCACTAGTTCATCTTAATAGGTGTGTCAGTCAAAATCTTTTAACAGGGTGGACCTAATAGTCCTTCACAAATCTCCTAACAGAGTGCATACTTAACTATATTGTATAAATCGTTTTACAAGGTGGACCTAACAGTCCTTATTTCTCCTAACATGGTAGATCATTAGAAGTGGTCAATTGTAAGCCTTAACAAGCCAACTTTATTACTATAGTTCTAAAGCTTGTGGGTATCATCCCCACCCCAGTTTTACTTTCTATTTGGAAGGTTTCTGAGTGACCAAATCTTGTGTCAAGTGTTATGAATGGTTTTTTTCTTTTCTATTCCATCCATGCAATTATATTAGACAATCTAATAAGGGATAAAATTAAAGAAGTTTTATTGGTTCCTGATTCACCCCCCCCCCCCCCCCCCCCCCCCCCCCCCCTCTCAGTCACCTAGCCTGTAATATATTTCCAACAAGGGGGTAGAGTTAAGTTGATCATGATTTAAGCTTGGTTGAGTTGAAGGCTTTCAAATGGTTTCCAATAGAGAGACCATTTAAATGTTGGTCTCAAAGGTTGGGACAGAGAGACAAATTTAGTGGTGAGAATGTTAAAGGGTCAAATGAGTGATCAAGATTGCACAGTTTGGAGTGATCCATGTGCTTTCAATTCTTGATTATCATTGGCTCTTAAATTTCTTGTCTCCTTTGTTGAAAGAAAATAGGATTTAAGTAATTCAATTAATTAATTAAATTAGCCATGTAAGGGAATAGGTTGAATTTTATTTTTTATTTAAACTATATAACTAATTGATTAAAACAATTACATAGTTTTGATTAATCCCTTTTAGGCTTAGATTTAATTAATTGATATATTTATTAATTGATCCTTTGATTTTGATGTGATGTAGTCCCATTTGATTTAATAAATTGCCATTTGATTTGATAAATTGTCATTTGATTTGATTAAGTACACCTGACCAAATTTAGGCATCTACAACTATTTTGCAACCCCTTCTTATAATCTTTTGCAAAACGGAGATGACTTCGCCGTTTCGCAACCTTTACATTATTTCCTTTGCAAAACAGGGATGGGTTCGCTATTTTGCAACTCTTGTTTTTCGTCTTTGCAAAACAACGATGGGGTCAATATTTTACAACCCTTATTTTTTGTCTTTGTGAAACAACGACGACTTCACTATTTCGCAACTCTTGTTTTCTGTCTTTGCGAAACAACGACTTTACTATTTTGCAACCCTTATTTTTTGTCTAATTTTTGAAACAACGAACAATGTATGAACCAAGGTTATATGTGCCTCTCTTGGTTTTTTATGGATCATGGAAGCTTTCTATTAGGTATTTTCCTCTATATTTTATAAGGTATTTTTATATAACTGCAATCTGATATTAGAATAAATATGCTTCACAACATTCATGTTGTAATATATGTAAATATTTTGGGTGAAGGTAGCCATGCTATTTGGGCTACTTTTGTGGTTAAACTCCATAAAACAAAATTCAATAACTTTATAAAAGCTTGGTGATGGATAATATGGTTCACTAGGAAAAGGTCTTATAGTTCATATATATGGTCAAATTATGTCAAAATTTTGAGGTTCCAACAAACAAATTGGAAAGTTCTCAAAGTATTCCAAGCTTTGTGCTCAAACTCTCCAAGTGACTTGGCCGATGAATGGGATCAATTGAATTATGGTTGAAATTTGCTGCTCTTCAGGCTCTGTAGGACCTAGACGGGTAGATCTGTTCTCCAACTATATCTCCAAGTTGAATCTTTTTACAGCATATTAAATATTTCTTCTGCTTCTAATCTCTACTTCAAAGTAGCATATATTTGAAATAGAATGACTATTCTATTGATTACTTGATTACTCCTATTTTCCTTATCTACTTTCTTTACTCTATCTTCCTTTTGTTACTTTCTCCTCTACTGGTGTTTTTCTCCTATACTTATCTAATTTAATTCTTTCTGTTGAATTTGAAATGTGTGAACAATGGGTCCTGGATAGATATAGTTCAAAGGTTTCTTATGAAAGATAATAATATCATTGGTAGTGGAATGTTAGGTTTTCAGGTACATCAATTATAAATTAAGGTCGTATACTGTGGTAATTAACTAATTATACATTGTTTGTGAATTTCATTTTGTATACGGTTGGTCAAGAGTGGGATGCACTACATTTATACATCACAAACAATCTTGATTGGGTGACAGTATGGATTGAACGATGTCAACAATCCCTTCATGCATTAACATGGGAAAGTGTGGCTTCATTGGTTAGAGAGGCTCATCATAATGGAGATTCCAATGTTACACCAAGGGAAATTAATTTAGCATATGATTTAAGAGATAAACCGGTATAGATAAATATATTAATCACCCATATTAATTAATTATTTTCAATTTTATATATATATATATATATATAGTGTTTTTTTTCTTTGCATACATTCGGCCAAGAATAAATTGTTGGGATAATAGAAAGGGTGTGAACTGAGAGGGAAGGGGTGAATCAGTGCCCTAAAATTTTTTTAATCAATTCTTTGTAATCAATGTTCTGTATTAACCGAATGAGTAGGTTGCATACACCAAACATATAGTATCACTGCTGAAATATAAATGCATGTAAAATAAATAATACACATACATGAAATTAAATACTCATGACACTAATATTTTGTATCGCAGAAAATCCCTATTAGAAAGTAAAACTGTGGTGGGGATGAGACCCACAAAACTTCACTACTGCAGTAAATAAAGTAGCATGTTAAAGCTTACAAAGAATGATCACTTCTGATGATCTTACCATGTTAGGAGTAATAATGAGATCGATTAGATCTACCTCATGTGAGGATTTTGCAACACAAGTTATGTGTGCACTCGGTTAAGAGATTT
>MU224520.1:2065933-2080819 GCA_018584345.1 Thuja plicata
CCATTAGTCTCTCTCTCTCTCTCTCTCTCTCTCTCTCTCTCTCTCTGTAATGGAGCTTGATTATCTTTCTAATTTAGAGGTTTTGTTTCAATCATGTTTGGATCCTTGTAAGTGGATGCATAGTTGATTTGAAGCTATTCATTTCTCCATTGATACTTATAATTGCACACACATCATCATTTGATAAATAGTCTACAAATTAATTTCATTGGCTACGCAAATACATGCAAAAATCAACCAAAAATTATCCTAATTGAGTTTCCACACCAAGGTGTGATTGCTAGTACTAATTTATATTTAAATAAATACATAAATTATTTTATATTATCTATCTATCAACTATACAACAAATACTATTATTATAATACTACAAAAGCAAGTACTAGCCACTACATGACACTTATTATTTATAATTTCATAAAAATACTTAAATAATAAAATATTTTTAAAACTTAATGGAAAATAATCATTTAGAAATAAGATGAAGAAGAAGAAGAATTAGAATAAAGCTAATTATAATTTTTTTAATAATTTTGACTTTCCTTTTTCAAATCTTAAAAAAAAGACACCATATCCTAATAAAAGAAGATAATATTAAAAGATATTTTTATCAGAAAAATATAATAATAAAGTTTAGTTTTTTTTCCTTTAATATGTATTCTTCTTCTATATATATATATATATATATATATATATATATATATATATATATATATATATATACAAACNTATATATATATATATATATATATGCAAACTCATTGCAATCTCACCTGTCACATTGGAAAGAGTTTTTTATCACTAAAAATTATTTGAGAGATTTTCAAGCACTAGAAAGTTGATTTGAAAATGGTTTAACGGGAAACTAAGGTGGTTTTGAAATGTGAGACAAGTTTAGAAAGCAATTGTGAAAGTTAATTCCACAATAGAAGCCTATCAACTAATAATCTTGTTTTAGTTAGGATTTATTTCTAAAAAATCCAAGAGTTCAAATTCAATTTATATTTTCCATCATCACTTTGGTTCAAATTTGTAAGTGTAGAATTGAACCAACTCAATTCCGCGTTGATGAAATTAATGTTAGAATAACTTAGAGAGGGGGGGTGAATCAGTGGCCTCAAAAATATTCTAATAAATCAACCCAAAAACTTAGTACCACAATATTAAGTCTCTATTTATCTTCAGTCCTACAAGATGAATGCCTTGAAATAATCTTAACATATAACTACTGCTCGGAGTTCACTATTAAACCTTATTCTTTTTTTATCGGTTCTATTAAACCTTATTCTTACTGTTTACCGATTAGCAGTATTTCATTTACCGAACTACAGTAAATGAATTAGTGTATACCAATCAATCTAGATTAGTTATGTGTAATGCAAAACACTAAAGTAATGACACATAAACACATTGACACGTGGATTTTTAACGTGGAAACCCTGTTAAGGAAAAAACCAATTGGGACCGGTAACCCAAAATTTTCACTCTTCTGAAGAGAGCTCGGTGAAGAGCCAACCCTCTTAAAGGTTACAAACACATTGTTAGGTGTGACCTTGTTAGAGGATTTAAATAGAATAGTTTGTCACTTGATATCTGACATCTCTATGCTACCTTCTATGACCAAACCTAGTGTAGTTTGTCAATTGGTATCTGGCATCTCATGCTATCTTCATGATCAAAATTTTTGATACTCCTTGGGATGTATCTAAATATAGAAAGGATTGTTAAGTCTTGCTTGGTTAAGAGACTTTCTGATCCAATGGTTAAATTGAAACAGTAAATGATTTTTTCACATATACAGCTATACTTTGCAGATTTTTAGATCTATTGTAAGCTCATTATACCTTTCTGATCAATGTGTCTTTTCAATACCTTTGCTCCACTTCTTTCTTCTTGGTGATGCTGTGCTTCTTTGTTGTTCGATATCCGCAAAATTATCTCTTTCCTCAGCTTGATTGATCAGGATTGTATGAAGTTGTTCTTAACCAGTTTCTCTCCAGCATCCTTCTTCTCTATTCACTCCCTTAATTCATAATGCATTAGCTTGTCTCTTTATAGACATGATATCACCGTTTCTCAGTTCTTGACTTTCTTGTTCTTGGCATGATCCATAATTTTATCCAATCTTGCTTTAAAGCTTTACTTTAGTTTTATCCCATAGATTTCTCTTTGACAACTGCAATAAAACAACTTTAAATATTTCACTTATCTCTGGCTTTAACTTGTTGATGAAAATAATGTTAACAACTAGTTAACTTTATCTTTAGCTCTTGCCAGCTAAGTGTTTTTTCATTTCTAAACTTTAGTTCCTTTTGGTGTTTTAACTCTTGTTAGCTTCAGTCAACACTTCAATTCTCCTCGGCATCTCTGTTGGGGTTATCTGTTTGTCAGGGTTGTCTATCTGACGGGCATCATTGTGAAGTTTTGTTCGTCGGTAATGCTTGTAATTCTGCTCTTCGGTAATGCTTGTCAGGTTTCTTGTTCGGGCATCACTGTGAATTTCTTCTCGGGGTTCTCTATCCGTCGGGGTGCACTACCCATCAGTGTTTGTAGCCACTTAGCGAATACTAATCTTTTATGCATTACTAAAATAATAATCTTATCTCTCTGATTCTCTGAAGTCTTTGACACTTTGTATATAACCAATCAGATTATATCAAGTTGACATCAATGACAATACAATCCATTAACTGATTTAATGTCTTGCATTATCTTTCTTTATTTCAGTGATCAACTTAACATCTTCAAACATTCAATCAGTTATGGTTCATCAATCTCTCCCGTTGGCATTGATGGAAACACACTACATTATCAAACTATATTATTTATAATACAATATGAAATATATCAAGTTGTAGTTCATCAAATTACCAAATTTATTATTCTATAACTTATACATATTTATGGCTCTCGGTAAGCTCATGTAGCTTAGATTTGTTTCTTGCAGAGTGTCTTCTTCAATCTTCAATCCCTTTACTGGATAGATGTATTAGCTTCTGCCTTTGTTCCTGATATGTGCTCTCCCTTGACTGTTCCTCTCCTTGATCATTTCTTTTTCTTTTGATAGCAATCTCTCCTTTAGAACGTATTCTCTCCCTCATGTTAATTCTCACCCTTTGATGGATATTTCATATGTAATCTCTCCCTTTGGATATTCTGGATATTCTCTCCCTTTGGATAATGATAATCTCTCCCTCTAAATTCTTAGGAACTTCTCTCCCTTCAAATCTCTCTCCCTTTGACAACAATGCCAAAGTAAACTTTTATTATGCCAAAGTTATATCCTTTCACCTTTTTTATAATATACTCCTTGAATTTCCCTATCCATCAGCAATACAGTGACTCTGTTGTTCGGTGTAGGTGTGTACCTTGTTGTGTACTAATGTAGCTTTGTAGTCCATTTTTCTTGCTTACATCAACATGAATGATCTTTTGATTTGTGTATAGGCTGATGTAATTCCCTAGTCAGCTTACTGGTCGATAGACAAGGGTTGGACCCCTAGTCTCTTTCTCAGGTAATCAAATGTAACTTTAGGCAATGGCTTTGTGAATATATCAGCTAATTGTTCTTTTGATTGCACATATTCTAGTATCACTTCTTTCTCTTGTACTTGTTCTCTTAATTAATGATACTTGATAGCAATATGCTTAGTCTTAGCATGCATGACTGGATTCTTTGATATGTTTATTGCACTGGTATTATCACAATAGATAATTACTGGTTCAAGAATCTTCATATTCATACCTTCCAGTAACTGTTTAATCCATGCAATATTAGAGTAGTTTGCAGCAGTAGCCACATATTTTTCTTCTGCAGTAGACTGTGAGATGCATCCTTGCTTCTTGTTGATTCATGTGACAAGTCTGTCACCCATGAAGAATGCTCCTCCAGTTGTGTTGATTCGATCATCTAAGTTTCCAGCCCAATCAACATCTGTATAGAATTGAAGCTCAAATTTGCCTTCTCTTTTGTACCATAAGCCATAGTCCTCGGTGTTCTTTACATATCTCAGAATTCTCTTGACAGCAGTCATATGTGATTATTTGGGATTAGCAGAGAATCTTACAATTATTCCAACTGCATGTGCTATATCTGGTCTGGTATGAACAGCATACCTTAGTTTTTCAATCATTGATCTATACAAGGTCTGATTTACCTCATTTGATTTGTCTTCCTTTGTCAGCTTACATCCGGTTTCCATAGGTGTTTCAACTAGCTTGGAATCTTCCATCTTGAATATCTTCAACACTTCCTTGATGTATTTGGACTGAGTGAAATATATGCCTGGATCTTGTTGAAGAATCTGTAGGCCAAGAAAGAATTTGATCTCCCCAAACATAGACATTAAAAACTCTTTGCTCATTTCATTAGAAAATGATTTACATAACATATCATCACCCCCAAATATGATATCATCAACAAATATTTCAGCAATCAGAATGATATCATTAGTATATTCTTTTAAGTATAGATTTCTATTTTTACTTGTTCTTACAAATCCAAAGCTTATGAGATAGGAGTGAAGTCTTTCATACCAGGCTCTAGGTTCTTGTTTCAATCCATACAAGGCTTTATGTAGTCTACATACCATATTTCTCTTGTCTAGATCAACAAACCCTTCTGGTTGTCCAATGTATACCTCTTCTTCCAGTATTCCATTTAGGAATGCAGATTTGACATCCATCTAGTATACCTTGAATCCTTTGAATGCAGCATAAGAAAGAAGAATTTTAACTCCTAGTCTAGCAACGGGTGCAAAGGTTTCTCCATAATCAATACCTTCTTCTTGTGCATACCCCTTACATACTAACCTTGATTTGTTTCTTGTGACTTCTCCACTCTCATTCAGCTTATTTCTGAATATCCATTTGGTACCGATGACATTCTTGTCATCTGGTCTCGATACTAATGTCCATGTACTATTCTTCTCAATCTGTTCTATCTCTTCATTCATAGCACTGGCCCATTCTTCATAAGTACAGTATTAACAGATTTTGGCTCAAAATCACAAAGTAAACATCTATTATTTAGTGAATTACTTCTTATTCTCATTACAACCTTCTTGTCTCCTATGATCTAATTTTGTGGATGATGTCTTCTGATATACTTGGAAAGTTTCGTTTCATCTCTTTGTCCATCATTATGATCATCTTCTTGACCTTCATTCTTATCTCCATCGCTCGAAACATCATTTTGAGGATTTTTCTAATTTTTGGTAATTGCAACCTGATGCTTGGGTGCAACGTTTTGTTGCTCGGGAGTGATACAATGTTGCTTGGGTAGAGTGTCAGGTTCTTCAGTATAAAAAAACCTATTGTAGTCTTTTGGTTCTTTTCTTCTTTCCTTATCATTGTTCTCTACGAATTCATTTATTCTTACATTTTCACTTTCAATGATCTTGTTAGAGGACTTGTTAAGACATTTATAAGCCTTGCTTTTGGTGGAATACCCTAGAAAGATACCTTCTTCACTTTTGGATTCAAGCTTTCATCTTTCAAAATATAACATTGACTTCCAAAGATTCTGAAGTAACTTACATTGGGTGTGTAACCATACTATAGCTCATAGAGTGTCTTCTTTGTGTCATTTTTCAATTGTACTATGTTCAATGTGTAGACAGCTGTACTAACAGCTTCCCTCCAGAAAGTTTGAGTGATATTTTTCTCAATGATCAATGTTCTTGCACAATCAACAATGGATATGTTTCTTCTTTCAGAAATTCCATTTTGTTGTGGTGTTCTTGGTTCAAAAACCTATCTTTTAATTCCATGCTCATTACAGAAGTTAGTGAATTCATCTGAAATAAATTCCCCTCCTCTATCTGATCTTAAGCATTTCAATTTCTTACCACTTTGTTTTTCTACCATAGTCTTATACCATTTAAACATCTTGAATGCTTCTGATTTATCTTTTAAGAACATAGCTATCATCATTCTAGAATAATCATCTACAAAGAGAATGAAATACCTATCACCATAGTAACTCTTTGTCCTCATGGGTCTACATAAATCAGTACAGACTAATTCTAGAATTGCATTAGATGTATGGGCTTTACTCTTGAAACTATACTTTGTCATTTTACCTTTTTGACAATTCTTGCACATGATATGCTCAGGCTTTGACATGCTCGATAAGCCTCTTACTCTTATTTTATTGCTTATCTTTATCATGTTGTCAAAATTCACATGGCATAGTCTTTTATGCCACAACCATATGTCTTCGTTTCTAGCCATTAAACAAGTGGTGTTAATGTCATTAAGATAAAAAAAAAAAGGTTACCTTTTGTATGTTCACCAGTTCCGATCAACCTTCCTGATTCATTGGAGATCTTTTCCTTCTTATTTTCAAATGCTACTCGGTGACCTATGTTATTTAGTTGTGAAACACTCAATAGATTATAATTAAGTCCTTTTACCCAGTAAGCATTTTCACATTTGATCAGGTTATTCAACATTATGGTTCTGTTACCTTCAATTGGACAAGGTGTGTCATTACCCATTCTTATTGATCCACCATTATAGTATTCAAAAGTTTCAAACTTTTGTTTATCACTAGTCATGTGGTGAGTGCAACCACTATCTATAAGCTAGACATCATTCTTACTAACCTTAGATATGAGTCCAGACTCTACATACCTATCTTCCTCGTTTGAATCATCCTTCATGGCTACAAATACCATCTCAATGTCTTCATCAGATTCGGTGTCCGTATCATCAGTTCTATTCTCAGCTAGGTAACAAGATTTCTTTATTTTGTCCTTGTATTCTCGGGTATCTCTTCTGTCAAATTGTCGATTGCTTCAGTAATCTCTATTATCACCTCTGTCAAACTTCTTTTCATATGTTCTGTCATTACTCCTGTCATCTTTTCTTTTGTTAGGACATCTTGCAGCAAAGTGTCCAACCTCTTTACAATTAAAACATACAAGTGGTTATTTACTTTTGTATCTACCTTTGCCTCTCTACAATCTTTTGCCATTAGTGCTTCAATCTTATCAAGTCCTTGGTCATCACTATCATTCCTCATAGTGTGTTTATGACTTGACTTACTTAGTTTTAAAGAATATTTGAATGCAGATTCTATAGATGGTAAGACACTATTATCAAAGTTATTCATCTCAAATGAAATCAGTCTACCAATCAGACTATCTAGAGTAACAGTATTGTTTGCAACTGCTCTCATTTCTTGTATAGAAAATACTCTAATAGCATATACATGCAGTAAGGTTCTTAGGATTTTACTTACCAATGTTTCTTCTTCAAGTACAACTCCAACTCCTCAGATAGCATTGACTACCTCTTTGATTCTGCAGCTATACTGAGTTATATTTTCTCCTTCTTTCATCCTTAGGTCATCAAACCTCCCTCTTAGACTTTTTTCCTTGGCTCTTAGTACATTAGCATCTCCTCCATGTACTAGCTTCAATTTATCCCACATTTTCTTTGCAAAGGTGCATGTTTTGACATCTTCAAACTCAGCATCAGAGAGTGAGGAAGCAAGCTCTATCATCATGCAATTATGCTCATGCTTTTCTCTCAATTGCTCTAGTGTGTGAGGTCCTGTAGGAAACACATATTCAGTATCTAGGTGTTGAGTAACATCATTACCAATACCTGATAGGTGGAGTATTATTTTGATTTTCCATGATGCAAAGTTGTTTTTATTCAACTTGGGTACATCTCGTTTGTTCATATTGTGATCTTTTGCTTGAGTTGTTAAACTCCCTTTCTAAGAACACAAGCTCTAATACCAATTGTTAGAATAACTGAGAGAGGGAGGTGAATCAGTGGCCTCAAAAATATTCCAATAAATCAACCCAAAAACTTAGTACCACAGTATTAAGTCTCTAGTTATCTTCAGTCCTATAAGATGAATACCTTGAAATAATCGTAACATATAACTACTGCTCGAAGTTCACTGTTAAACCTTATTCTTACTGTTTACTAATTAGCAGTCTTTCATTTACCAAAATACAGTAAATAACTTAGTTTATACCGATCAATCCAGATTAGTTATGTGTAATGCAAAACACTAAAGTAATGACTCATAAACACATTGACACATGGATTTTTAATGTGGAAACCTTGTTAAGAGAAAAACCACTTGGAACCGGTAACCCAAAATTTTCACTCTTCTGAAGTGAGCTCGGTGAAGAGCCAACCCTGTTAAAGGTTACAAACACATTGTTAGGTGTGACCTTGTTAGAGGGTTTTAATAGAATAGTTTGTCACTTGATATCTGGCATCTCTATGCTACCTTCTATGACCAAACCCAGTGTAGTTTGTCAATCGGTATCTGGAATCTTATGCTATCTTCGTGATCAAACTTTTTGATACTCCTTGGGATGTATATCAATATAGAAAGGATTGTTAAGTCCTACTCGGTTAACAGACTTTCTGATCCAATGGTTAAATTGAAACAGTAAATGATATGTTCACATATACAACTATACTTTGTAGATTTTCAAATCTATTGTAAGCTCATTATACCTTTCTAATCAATGTGTCTTTTCAATACCTTTGCTCCACTTCTTTCTACTCGGTGATGTTGTACTTCTCTGTTGCTCGGTGTCTGCATAATTAGCTCTTTCGTTGGCTTGATTGATCAGGATTGTATGAAGTTATTCTTCACCAGTTTCTCTTCAACATCCTTCTTCTATATTCACTCCCCTAATTCATAATGAATTAGCTTGTCTCTTTATAGACATGATATCACCGTTTCCCAGTTCTTGACTTTCTTGTTCTTGGCGTGATCCGCAATTTTAGCCAATCTTGCTTTAAAGCTCTACTTCAGTTTTATCTCGTATATTTCTCTTTGGCAATTGGAATAAAACAGCTTTCAATCTTTCACTTATCTCTGGCTTTAACTTGTTGATGAAAACAATGTTAACAACCAGTTAACTCTATCTTTAGCTCTTGCCAGCTAAGTGTTTTTCCATTTCTGAACTTTAGTTCCTTTCGGTGTTTAAACTCTTGTTAGCTTCGGTCAACACTTTAGTTCTCCTCGGGCATCTCCATCAGGGTTGTCTATCCATCGGGCATCTCCATCAGGGTTGTCTATCCATCGGGCATCACTGTGAAGTTCTGCTCGTCGGCAATGCTTGTAATTCTGCTTGTCGGTAATGCTTGTCGGGTTTCTTGCTCAGGCATCACTGTGACTTTCCTCTCGGGATTCTCTATCTGTCGGGGTGCACTACCAGTCGGTGTTTGTAGTCACTTAGTGAATACTAATATTTTATGCATTACTGAAACTATAATCTTTATCTCTCTGATTCTCTGAAGTCTTTAACACTTTGTATATAACCAATCAAATTATATCAAGTTGACATCAATGACAATAGAATCCATTAATTGATTTAATGTCTTACATTATCTTTCTGCATTTCGGTGATCAACTTAACATCTTCAAATATTCAATTAGTTGTGGTTCATCGATTGAATCCTTGATCTTTAAATTTTAATTTTAAGTTAACTCATGTTCCCCTCCTTTATTAATTGTTATGAGCTAACTATTTAGTATTCAATTTGAAATTTGCAAGTATTTGAACCTCTAACTTTTACATTTTAATTTTAAATTGGCTCATGTTCCCCTTCATTACTATTTGTTATGAGCTAGTTGTTTTGTTGATAATTATTGATTCAATTGTACATTTTATTTAAATTTAAATCCAATAAAATTAAATTAAATAAAGTACTATTGAGCATGGATTATTTCTACTTGTATGTTTCATTTGGGTGTTATATAGAAGACATGCCCTATGTTATTTACAAAATATATATGATCATTGACGAATATTCATTGGGACAATCAAGTTTTCTCAAGGCACCCAACATAGTGATTTGTCAAGCTATGCATAACATCAAGTCCAGATAACTCTATGTGCAATGACATATCATTTCTTGTGTTCGTAGTGTGGCCCCACATTGTTGCACATGTCAATGCCTAATTAAAATATACATGGGTGACACATAAAACATCAATATCAACATGTTATGATTCCATAAATAAATGTATCATTTAGTAGTCTTGGTGCCATATAACATGATTATACAAATCATATACTTTTTGACACTTGGTGGTGTTTGTCCCATGCCATATAATTACACCTAGTGCTATATGAGTTTGACATTTGTCGGCATCCCATCCACATACATCTTGGACATTTATCAACATTTATAAGGAGACTAGTTGGTGGCCTCTTTATAATATTGTGTATAAATAGTTGTTTTGTGCATTGCGTAAAGCGGGAGATGAATACATAGATTCCCATTCAAACTTTGTGTATGTTTTTCCATGTTCTTTTTTGATAGAAATGACATATATGCCAAGATTCTTCCTCATCTTGAATGAATCTGTAGTTTTAACATCTATTTTTAATTATGCATTTATAATGTTATTGCAGTATTAGTTAATTTGCAAGATTATGCACTAGTCCAGTTAGAATTGGATCACCAACTTATCAAAGCTAAAGCGCATCTTTCATGTTAAGTAAAACAAATGCACAACAAATAAGGGAATGCAACGCAATTGGATCAATTTGTGAAAGTTTAAAGGAATTTCAAATAGTTGGCCAATGAACACATACTAGAGGTCTCATAAACATTCAATGAACTCTTAACATCACCTTAGAAACTATATGCCAATAACTCTTGGAAAATAAATGTAACTTAATGAATCAACTTGGACTGGCATCATAAAAATTTGTACAAGTTGTGTAGCATCATAATCCCTTCAAAGTTCAAGTCAATTTAGATATTCCTTCATTCAAAGGGAAAATTGGGACCTCAACGATAGATATCTTGATTCAACAACTCATAATACACTTCTTTTTCAACAACTTCACTAGTGTTAAGATTTCTTTCACAACATTAAAAAATGTCAATTTTATTATCTAACTTGTGTCAAGTACTAATCACACAACAAGAGAAGGATAAATATTCATTAAATGAGTTTCACTTGACCAAGCTTGCAACAATGCATTAGTAACATGTTATGTGACGTATTTGTTAGAGTAATAAGTTAATTCTCTTATTAATTAAATCATTTGATTTAATTAATAAAGTCACTTATTATCTCTAGTTTACTTAAGCTAAACTTTAAGCATATAATAATTAATTCATTATTAATTAGTATCATTCAATATAGGTTTCTCCACCTTCTGGTGTTTGATCTCCTTTATAAGGATTGATCTCTTTGTATTTTATTATTCCCTCTCTGAATGAATATTTTATCTTTCAGATCATTTTGAGTTTTGTCTCCAATCTTTGCTTTTGTAACATGTTTTTTGCATGCAATGGATCTTGGTGATAGAATTATATGAATTCTAACATGGTATCAGAGCTTTTCTGTTGCAGCCCGTCCTTGACTTTTTGAATTTTTTTGGAGCTCCAAGGGTTTCAAGTTTTTTCAGCAATTTCTGTGTGGATCTAGGGGAAAAATTCAGAGCACTTTAAGCACAAACCAACCTCGCGGTTGAGCTCAAAAGGCCCAAAAACCCCTATTTCCATATAATACACGTAATTTGGACACTGTTGACTTCTGAGGCAAAAACAAATTGCCTATACAGCCTTGGCACGCAAATCAAGAAATTTTTTTATTAAAAAATCACAATTTTCAGTGAAACTGTGTGCTTTTTTTTAATAAAAAAACATTAAAAAATTTTGCATTCAATTTTTTTCCCACCGCTATGGGTCCCACTGTCAGCGGTCCCCACTGCTGAGGTCACCACTAACAGATATGCGGGCCCCAACGTCATCCAATGCCGACCAGAGCGCCTCCGCCCAGCAGCATACACCCAACCGCCAAGTTGTTTAAGCCCTAGGGGCTATAAAACTTTGTTTTTTGAAACCCTTCTACCCTACATGTGGTTTTTTGGCTCTAACAAGGCCAAACGGAGGTCGTTTTTCGACTTCCTTATATCATCAGAAAGCTCTTTCCGAGGCAAAAATTTTGGCAGAGGTTTCATTTTCATATTTTTCTATTTCAGTAACCTTTTTTCCAGTCAAAGAGAGGACTTCTTTTCAGTGCTTCTAAGCCTTTAGAATGAGCATATGGACTCTGTTTTTCGCTCACGAACAAGCGTCGAAAAGCTCTTGACAAGCTCTCTTCAGATTTGAGACTTTTTTGAGGCATTTATCAAGTATTTTCCCATTCATTAGGATTCATTTGTTGCACTGTCTCTCCTTCTAATACATTGACAGATTCAACATTAGTTGAGCTTCTCACTCCTCATAATTTGCATGTATGGAAATCCTGTATGACTCGGCTTCTCCGGTCACAGGGGTTATGATCTTGTTTAGACACCATTTAGCCAGTCTTGACTCATCCTTTCAAGGTCATAGCAGAGGAATAAGATGGATGAGGTCATGGGTGTGCTTTCTCTACATGTTTCAAATAGTTTACTCTTCCATCTTGATGGGTGTGATACCCCTCTTGATATATGGGAGAAGTTTCAGACTTTCTTTGGAACATTCAATGAATTCAAGACACTTCAGATTGAGGCAGAATTGATAGCTTTGGGTCCTGAGACATTTGCTTCTATTTAGGATTTCTTGACAAAATTCAAATATATCATATCTATCTTGCAAGGGTGTGGGAAGAATAAGACAGATACAGAGTGCATTTATCTGATTCTTTGTAAGCTTCGTGGTCCCTTTCAGATGTTCTCTACTACCTTCTATTCTACCATGGATGCCTTGGGTTCGCGATTCAGCATGCCTACATTTGATGTTAACTATGATCGTTTAACTTGTGAACATGCAAAGCTATATCAGCTTGATTCTCTCACAGGACCACAGAACCATGCATTGGTCGCTCACCCATCTTTAGGGAGCTAGAGCAGAAACATATATCACCTACCATAGAGTCTAGGAAGGATTCTAGTTCTCAGCACTCCTTTGGCCCACCTCCTTCTAAGGGAGGAAATCGAAGACAGAAAGACCTCAATGTGCTTATTGTAAAAATCTCAATCATGATGAGTCTCATTGTTATAAGAAGAAGATAGATGGATATGCAAAACAAATTTCTGATTTGCAAGCTCTTCTTCAGAAGAACAACATTGATATTCCTTCTTCTCCTTCTCACAAGTCTTCTTCTTCATCATCATTCCAGATAGATGGATAGGACAACGGAAAGGGTCATGCATTATGTGCAAACGCTACTCCACACTCTTCTAGATGACTATTGGATTCAGGTGCTTCACACCATATGGTATCTTCTCAGGATTTATTCTCTTCTTTTGAGGCTTCTCCTACCCCACACATTTGATGGGGAATAAAAATGTTATGACTGTATGTTGGAAAGGTTCTATTGACATTGATGATGGTGCATTCCATGATGTACTATGTGTTCCATATTTGTCCTCTAACCTTCTCTCTATCTATCAGATTACTCACAATGGGATAGGGAAGACAGTTGAGTTTACACCAGATTTAGTACACATCAGAGACAGTGAGACAAATAATATTGTTGCAACAGGGACAGTTGATCATTCTTCCCTCTTGTACTCCTTCTCTCACTTTTGTCTGTCATCTCCACAATCGGAGAATAGCTCTCCTTTTTCACGAGAGCCTATTGAGGTGAAGTATGGTCACTTGAACTTATGTGTTGTTTCTGAGACCAGTGTTGTGACTTTTACACCTCCACCTCCTATTGAGTTTACATATGTTCAGCATGATTCTCTTCAGCATTACCTGACATCATCGTTCCATGCATCGAGCCACCTAGTCCATTTTTTGACGACATATCAGAGGACATTCATCTCCTCTTAGATGATAGATTCAACACATCTATTGGCCCACCTTCATTGGAGATTCCATTATAGGAGTCTCATGCGTTCTCTTTTGAGCATCAGCTAGGACTTGTAGTTTCTCCTCACATTCAGGGGTTTCCTCTTCTTTGTCCAGCGCCTTTGTTTCTTCCACACTGGAGCCACATTGGGCTGATCATCGACACAGGGCTTCTATCATTTTGGGGGGCTTTGGAGTCTCGATCCTTTCTCTCATAGGGGGGTTAGTTGTAGTTATGGTTTTGAGAGAGTCTCTTGAGCCATTTTTTTCTGCATGCTTTTTCCATCTCTTTTTGGAGAAGAGACCCATGTGGTTTTCTGTATTTCTCTAGTTTACAGAGATTTGGTTGTGATTGGGTACCTGATCAGGCCTTGTTGTCAGGACCCAAATTTCCTGTTTTTAGTAGTTGTTTCTAAGTTTTAGCTTCTCTTTAAGTTTATCTTAAGGGGGGTGTTAGAGTAATAATTTTATTCTCTTATTAATTAAATCATTTAATTTAATTATTAAACTCACTTATTATCTCTAATTTACTAGGATGCCGGTTCAGGTTCGAATTCGGGTTCGAGTTCGAAGAACCGGTTCGCCGGTTCGCCAAAATTTTGAAAAGGGGTTTGGGTTCGGGTTCGTTAGTACAAAAATATGTAATTTTTTTATATATATATATACATATTTTGATATAAATGCAGCCTAGAAGCATGAGTTAAGATTAGAATGTCACGTAGTATCATAAAAAGTAAACATTTAAACAATAAAAACACTATTAAATTTGTAATCATACCATCATGAATCATGAATCCATGATCATACCATCATATACTTCAAGTTCAAGTTCAACATCAAAGATTCAAAACATCTAAATTTTTAATTAAATTACAACATTAGTTCAAGTATCATTGATCAACTAATGGATTCAAAATTTGTTGATATTCAATGTTCATTATTCTAGTCTCTAGAATGTGGAAATAGAATCTATTCTTCTTCTTCTTCTTCTTCTTCTTCTTCTTCTTCTTCATTGGCATTAGTTGACTCACAAATAGAGCTAAGGCCAATGGGGTCAGCTGCACTAATAATAGTATTTGCATCAAAATCTTCACATTC
>MU224520.1:2083382-2096804 GCA_018584345.1 Thuja plicata
AAGAAGGTCCACAAATCAAGTTTTCAACTCCTCCTTGCACAACCAAGCACTTGCTCAAACACCTATCTCCTCTTGCTCAAGACCAAATAAGTTGTTTGCACTCCACAAATGAGCATTAGAAGCAACACAAATGTCTTTAAACTCACTTTTTAGGGTTGTGGACACCAAATTTTCATAAAATTTGCATTAAAATCGCGTTTTAAGTGAATCCGCAGGGCAAATTCGCATGAAATTCGCTTGAAATTTGAGTTTTTCGCCAAAAAAAATCCGGGTTCGAACCATAAAAAACCGGGTTCGAATTTGGGTTTAAAAAATCGAACCCTGCCAAAATAAATCGGACCCACAGTCGAACCGGACCCGAATTTCAGACCGGTTCGAATTTGGCAGTGTCCGCGGGGGGTAGGGGTCGAACCCGGTATCCTAGCTAATTTACTTAAGCTAAACTTTAGGCATATAATAATTAATTCTTTATTAATTATTATCATGCAACCTAGGTTTCTCCACCTTCTGGTGTTCGATCTCCTTTATAAGGATTGATCTCTTTGTATTTTATTATTCCTTTTCTGAATAAATATTTTATCTTTCAGATCATTCTGAGTTTTGTCTCCAATCTTTTCTTTTGTAATAGGTTTTTTGCATGCAGTGGATCTTGGTGATAGAATTCTATGAATTCTAACAGTATTCACATAACACAATTAAATTCCATTTGATGGTTGCTCTATTATGATTCTTGATGATCTAGGATAATTGTCACCAATATGAGACATGCTAATGTATGTTGGATTGTCATATGGGATAAAACTTTAGAGAAGCTTTCAAATAATGACACAATTTTTGGACATGGAGATGAACTTGCCCAAATCAAAATTTACAATCTTCTTACAAACATAAAGAATACAAAAGCAACACACGTAGACTAGTAATTCCTCATTTCATGCCTCTCTTAACAGGCATGATGCATTCTATTCATCACTACACTTATTGACAACAAATGCTTTTATTGCAATACATAACAAAAAAAATGTTAAACCAATGGCCAAACCAAATGCACAATATTACTAAGGAAAAAAGTTATATTGAATCAATTTTAAGTGATGAATAATAAGAGACAATGATATTGTGTGTTGGACAATAGGTTGTGTGAAGCACAAATTTGTAGGTTTTAGCTAAACTAGTTAATATTGTGCTCAAGTGACAAAGTGATTGCTATTGTATACCAAAATGAATGCAAGCCACTTGATATTGTTGTTTAAAATTCCAATGTTACATCATACATGCATGGAACAAAAACACAACCATTGTTAGTTCCAACTACTCTAATTGCATGTGGTGGCCAACAAAAAAACCCTTAAATTGGCTTGGACACTGATAATCAAAGCCATGAACCCTCTTCAAGGTCAAAATCTATTGAATTTCCAAAAAACAAATTATTTTATTCATTACATTGTAACATTATGAGTTTCACTAGCTATGGTTGTTACAATGTGTTAACAAGAAGTTGTGTGAGGCATTCACATATCACTGTAAAAAAAAAGTCTATTTGGTAGTCACTCTATTACTCTTGTTGGTGATCTAGCACAATTTCTACCAATATGAGACATCCCAATGTATTTTGGATTGTAATATGGGACAACACTTTAGTGTAGCTTCAAGATAATGATCATATTTGACATATAGATGAACTCGCCAAAATCAAAAGTTGCAATCTTATAAATATGAGGAAATCAAAGGAAACACAAGTAGATTGGCAACACATTGTGTCATGCCTTTCTACAAACAAACAAGATACATTATCTTCATCAATTTACAATTGTTTGCAACAAATACTTTGGTTGCAATACATAACAAAAAAATGTTAAACTAAATGGCCACACAAATAACACACACCATTATTGAGGGAAAAAAGAGCATGCCAATTTCAAATGAGGAGCGATTAGAGACAACGGTGGTGTTGTGGGGCAAGAAGTTGTCCAAAACAAAAACAAAACAATAAAAGGGTTGTAGTTGGACTAGTTAATGATGTGCTTTGCAAAGTTGTGTTATTTTCTACATAAATGAATGTAAGCTACTTGATCTATTACTATTAGAAAATTATAATACTACTTTGTAAATGCATGGAACAATACAATCATGATTCATTCCGATGACTCTAGTCATATGTGGTAGCTAACAGCAAATCCCCTTATAAATGGCTTGGGCATTGGTAACCATTAAGCACAAGGTCTAAACAACAATATACATTACAAACAAACTATTAAGAAAAATACAAATTGTCAAGGGAAACACATATTCTCAAGTCTTACCTTCACAACATTTTCAAGAGTTCGAAAATTGTCAAACCTATAAATATCCCCTCCATTCTTATTTCTCAAATATGCACCCAAGGAAAGAAGACCATTCAAAAAATGTTTAAAATGTTTTTTTTTCTTAATTTATAAAACAGTTTTAAATCATTTCATAAATTCTTCCTTATAATTATAAACTGATAATTATCTATCTCTAATAAAATTTTAAATCTCTACCATCTCTATAAAAGAGGTTGAATTGAAACACACTCTCTCCACAGATTTTATACGTGTTTTCCAAAATAACTTTAAAACCTACATTACATAGGCGTTCCACCCGCTCCCATAAAAACATTTAAGACGCCGACACATTACCTGTATCTGACGCGGCACCGGGGAAAGTACCATCCGCGCCCTTCACTCGCTTGTTATTCCTTTAAACACCCTAAATCTTTTGAAAACTTTGCACACATTGTAAGGTGATTTCGACAGATTTTCATACAAAGATTGTAAGAATCCGCTGGTGCAGAGGTCGAATCCCAGGAACACCAACCACAAGAGCAAAATGCATTACCGCAACCTGGTCTGCTGCTGCTTCTTCCCCTCCGACGATTACACGGCCGAGCGCTCTCTGTTAAAGCCCTCGTTATTCCACAAGGTCGCAGGGTCGAATCCCGGGGCGCAAGATGAAAATTCAGTCAAGTGGTGGCGCCAGGGCTGGAAAAGCGTCAGGCAGGCCGGCGATTGGTCTGAATTGCTGGTGGAGGATTACATCGGCCCTAAATGGAAACGATTCTTTCGGAAATGTCACGCTGGAGAAAAATTCATTTGCAAATCGAAGCCCGGGAGATTTCATTATGATCGAGTGAGTTACGAGCTTAATTTTGACGAGGGGTGTAGGGATTTCGACGACCACAAAAATGAGGGTTTTTCGAAGATTTCTGATGAAGACCGAATGAACTGCACAGCAAATAAATAAATAAAGCCCTGGAAAAGTTCGAAATCCTCAAGAACTTTCTGAATGGGACAGTGTCGAGTGGGTAAGCGAAGAGAACTGCATGGGGTTTTATAGAAAATTAATTGTTTTGGCGATCTCTTGCATTGTAAATTGTGTACAGTGATTTTGTTTGGGAGGCGGTTATCCTCTATGTAAAATGTATTGTTGATTAAATTTCATAAAATGGAAAACACAACAGATTTTCATGAAATTTTCATCATTTGTTCTTCATGATCTGCATATTTTGTAGTGGAAAACCACAACAAATTTGCAAAAAAACAGTATATGAACAAAAAATAGTTTGACTCTATTTTATCTTTGGTGCATTTTACATGAAGATTAACTGTTGTGTTTAAATATACATATTTATGTACTTTTTACTTTTAAAGATTACATTTAAAATGAATTTTATTTTTATTAACAAGGTATCTCAGAGGTCAAGTGAAAAACATTTAGCTATGGATGACTTTATTTTCTGGATAAATTTTGATGATAACGATTGGAGTTATTTTGGGGAACGGTATCAACATCCATTTCTTTATCTGATTCAAGTGCTTATAGGTCTTGTTTGGACTTTTCAGTAGTTACAAAAAATGTTGTGGGATTCATTATGCACATAAGAGCCAAAAAATGGTCATTTTGAGTTAGACATCCCATACATATTCCCTAGCGTGTTGTTACCCATTTGTTTAAACCACCACAAACTTTACACGATTTATTCAACACTTATGCGCAAATGCCTCGATAATAGTGTATTATTGATGCCACCAAGGTTGCACAATTAGTTTAATTAGTAACTTTTTTTTGCAACTACTCGATTTACCCATGGTTAGTAATTAGACCTGTCGCCTAATTAAGTATTTATTATGTCTTTTCAATGGTGAAAAGTGCATATCTTGCGTTTTTCCCCTTTTCATTTAAGATTCTTTTTGTTGAGTTATATTTATGTGATGAAAATTATGAATGGTGCATTTCTTATAGTTGTTATATAGTTAGATCTCTTATTTGTTTTTATCTACAATAATTTAATTAACCAATTTTGATCCTTACATTCATTCATTTCCTAGTTAAGGTCAAATCTACAATTGTGTAATTGACATGGGTAAAATACATAACTGTGGAAATGATCCCTAAACTTTTAGAATTCAAATTCAAATTTAGGGTTGGATTACCCTTTCCATTTAGTTATTTATGAGCCTTGGGTTGGGATTCGATGGCTTCAAGATCTATTATCAACGAGCAAAGGGTCTCATGAAGAAAAAAAAATGCAATGGGATTAATTGGAAATTTTTCTTGAGTAATAGCAACACCCTACTTTTTAGGGTTGCATATGTGAGCATGTGAAAATGGGGTGGGACTAGAAATTGCCTCACTAGCTTACATTTTTTTGGCACTTTTCACCCATTTGAAGTTTTAGATTCCCATCAAAAAATTTGAGGGAAAAATATCTTTATTTATGTATTTTTATCTTTGTATTTACAATACATTCCACGAACTTTCCTAGATTTTTTGAGTATTACCAGCTCTACTCATATATTCAATCAATCCAATCAATGACCTTGAATGCTAAATTGGTCAAATAAAAAACAACTAGCCTAGATGCTTCATATGTTGGTGGACCTAGTTTAGGATTAACTTGTAAATTTTGGTCTGGTAGGCTTCATGTTATGCCAATTTGAACTTGCTTGATTTGTAACCCAATTAGCCAATGCATTAAATGTATTTCCCCAAGATTACCCCAAAGTTCCTCCACCAAAATATAATATAACTTATCATCCCCAAAGATCTCGGTTACAACAAGCATATGCAAAACATGAATACCTTATGAAGTTACAAGTATAACACCTAGCATAGAAACACAATCTTGAAGCAAAATACCAAAATGTTGATATTTTTCATCAAAATCACCATGTAATAGATTATAAAACCCAAAGTGACATCTTGTTCTTCTTCAAGTTTACCTACACTAGAGTGGACATGATCCCTACCAAGCATAGTAGTGCTTTAGGTAGTATTTAGAAGTGTATGCCATGGTTTCTTTATCTGCTATTAATTATATGTGTTGTGTAGTGAATGTGAAGTAGGTTGTTATCTTGTCCAAATAATGGGCTAATTAAGTGTTTTCCATAAAACCTCGAATAGGAAATTGTCATGCACAACTATATGAACTCCTACTTCTCTAGTGAATATTGATATTTTCATCATTTCTTCACATGTACCTACAATACAATTCATGTAATGCCCCTTAATCTCACATGTCTCAGCTTGAGTTTTATAAATTACTTCTGCATAAAAGTATAAATGATTGGAAATTTACATTTTCATCATCCTTGGTAAAACCAAGTCCACTACGAAAACATTCATAAATTGCTCTACCATAATTCTCAGCAGATGGACCCTATTTTTGGTTTGATAGTACATCCCAACTAAGGATGACCATATTTATTTAATTTATCTCTTTCTAGTTGAATACCATGTGGTGGGCTTGGAAAGAATTTGAATAAGCATGAGGAATTTGTATATCTTCCAAACGTAGATTTTCATAAGGCTTTGAATCCAAATACATTACCAACAATAGAAGTGAACAGGCTAGTAACAAAACCTTCTTCAAAAATATATGAACGCTAATTATAGTTGAGGTACAATAGATAGTTCCTTTTTTACACTTGACTCTTTGGTCTCAAACTTTTGAGCCAAATTGGGCTACTAAAATCGTGGAATGGCTAGCTTTAAAATATTCCTATAAAAAAAAAGTCAATGACAACCATTGGATTTTTTGAGGAAGCACAACCTTAGAGTCATATTTGAATAAAAGAGTAACTCCAATTCATTTAGGGCTATCTAAATCTTAGCTCACATTCTTACTTGCACAATGATTAAGAACAATTAATAGAATGATCACATTGCATCATCATCTACAGTGACTATCACATGTTTGCTTCTATCTTTTTATGTTGACTCAATATCCTAAAGAGGTTTGACACAAGGGATGACTTACCCATGTCACATGCAAACTCTTGACCATACAAATGAACTTAGATTATATAGAGATAGACATATAAATTAAGGATAAATTAAAAATGGAAAAATTTAGGGTATCAAATCCAAGAATATAGATTGATATTTAGATTTGTGGAGGTTACATTCACAAGTGCATGACTGATCTTATAGTTGCAAAAGTGGCATGCACTTATACATGGTCTAAATTAAAAAATAGAACATAATAAAGGAAATCCTAATCATGTCAACCTTTAGTGGACTTTATTAAGAGGTTTGAAAATATCCCATAAATATAGTTTTCCTTGAATAATAAACTCCCATTTATTTTTCATTTTCCAGAATATTGTGCATTAATTTAATTGTGTGAGTATAGATGTTGAAAGATTTATTCAACGCCTTAATATTGATTGTTTGAAAGTGAACATTCTATTATTATGGAAGAATATACACAATGAAAGAAGAAAGAGGGAGATGTTTTGAAGTAGTTAAAAATGGTAACATAGTATCATGTTTGATTGAAGAGGGGGAGAAATATAAATATTTAAATATAAATGACCTCCATTAAGCAAAACCTCTTTAAGCCCTACCGAAGTTGGGGAGGAAGGTTGAGATATTAAAATCTGTGAGAAAGTTTGTCACTTGATTGCCTTCATTAAAGATGTATGATCAAGATATGGATTAAAACTATAAAGCCAAGGTACAATGTCCATCAAGAATTGAGTTGAATGGCTAATTTACAAGAACCTTTTTTCATTATAACAACATGGATTAAGAATCCTCTCAAACAAGACATAAGCTAACTTAAGAGTGTTTTGTATATGGGTCCTCTAGTCCTTGTTAGCTTTCTACCATACTTAATGGATCTTCAAATTTAAGTCATGTTGTCAAATTATTTAGCATCATTGAAACAAGTGCTAGTGTTTCTACGTATTCTTCTTATTACAGTTCCATTCCTTTAGATTGCCAAAAAAATTATGTATTTCATTTCAACTTTATTCAATATTTTTATAAAAAAAAAAAAAAACTCTATATAATACCCTAACTAGTTGTGTAATCATGTTTTTGGAATCGTAAAAAAATGAAAGAGTAAATGGGCATGCAAGTATCCAACATATATATTAAATATATTACAATAGATTCTCACATGGTATGAAATCGAAATTCCATTTTGAAAATGTAACCTCACTAATTATCGAATGAGCTAAATTCTTTTGATTTCCTTGGAACATTTCCTCATAAATGAGAGGGTTTTGATTTTAATATTCTTAGACTCAACTCTTATGCTTAGACTCGTGTGGGTGTGTCCTACCACCCTTCCTTTTTTTTGTGAATAATATACTAGTTTCTTTATATTAATGCAGAGTTAAATAGGACACATTCTTTATAAAAAGTGTAATATGATCCTTATAGTCTATTGGTAAAGTTAAATGACTCACAAAGAACCCATGTAAAGTCAATTCTATCTAAATTCACATGGCCAACACTCTAAAGAAATAAAGTCAAGATAATACCTCAAATAAGTTTATTAAAATAGATACCCTCATACCTTATCTTTTAACAACCTTATTCTCTTAATAATAAAAAACAATATTTTATACACCTAATTTCCTTAACCGAACACCTACCACTATAACATACCAAACCAATTATCTTACAATAATAAAATATAATAAATTCACCATACCAAACTTTAAAGACCAACGATAGAATGCACAACCATAGAAAAAGGCTCCCATATCTTTTTCTCAAAGATTTCTAGTCAAAAATAGCACTTTACTAGGGCAACGTCTAAACAGCAAACTAAAAAGAATGGGTTGCCCAGGGGACACTTCGTCCTTATTAAAGAGTTCTCTTTATATATTTTGATGTTACACAGAAAACATTTAAGACACCGACACCCTACCTGTAACTTACGCGGCACCATCCGCGCCCTTCACTCGCTCGTAAACTCTTTAAACGCCCAAAATCTTTCGAAAACTCTGCACTGGCTGTAAAGGTTGTTTCAACAGATTTTCATACAAATTCGTAGGACTCCGCTGGTGCAGAGGTCGAATCCCAGGAACTCCAACGACGAGGAAAATGCACCACCGCAGTCTGCTCTTCTGCTGCTGCTTCGCCTCAGACGATAACACGGTCGAGCGTTCTCTGTTGAAACCCTCATGGTTCGACAATGTCGCAGGGTCGAATCTCGGGGCGGAGGATGAAGATTCAGTCAAGTGGTGGCGCCAGGGCTTGAAAAGCGTCAGGCAGACCGGCGAATGGTGTGAATTGCTGGCGGAAGATTATATCGGCTCTAAATTGAAACATTTTTTTCGGAGATGTAATGCTGGGGGAAAATTCATCTGCAAATCAAAGCCCGGGAGATTCCATTACGATCGAGTGAGCTACGAGCTTAATTTTGATGAGGGATGTAGGGATTTCAGTGACTACCAAAATGAGGGTTTTTCCAAAGTTTGTGATGAAGATGGAACCATAATGTCTTTGTGCATGGCATTAATTTATCTAGAATAAGGATCTATTTTCGGATTAATTAATCTTAAAAATGAAAGCTGGAGTAAGCTATTCTCAGTTTGGATTTCATATTGTAGAATTGGAATAAGAATTATTTTTTATTTTTTTATTAATTTGAACAATATGTATTTTTAACTTGTGTACACATATACACATACACATATACACACATCTACATATACACACATATATACACATACACATATACACACATGTGTGTGTATATACACACATGTATATACACATGTGTGTGTATATATACATACCCACATTAAGGAAAAAAAGATTAAAAAAAAAAATTAATAAAAATAAATAAATTTGAATCCATAAATAGCTTATTTTCGAATAAGAAATGAATTTCAATCTTTTTTTAGAATTAACTAATGCAAGCATTGGCCCCAAAATGGGGATTAGTTTTCTATTTCGAGAATTAGAAAAATGCCACAAACAAAGAATTAAATTATTCTATCATTAACTAATGCTTATTCCAGGTTAATGCCTGGCACCAAACGGGCCCTGGACAGCGAATAAATGAATAAAACCCTGAAGAAGTTCGAAATCCTCAAGACTTCTCTAAATGTGATAGTGTCGAGGGGGAAAACGAGAAGAAGTGCATGGGATTTTCAGAGAAAAATTTATTTTAGCAATCTCTTCCTTTGTATACTGTGTACAGGGATTTTGTTGGGGGGATTAAATATGCATATTTATGTACTTTTACTTTAGAATGATTAGATTTAAAATATATTTCTTTTAATAAACAAAGTACCTGAGGTTTAAGTGGAAAACTTTTTTTAAAATTTTTTTAATGAATAGTGCTTTTTTTATTAATTTAATATAAAAGTTACATATTCACAAAAAAAAGGGGTCGGGGGACATAAAAATCACCCCGCGAGAGTTCACACGGCATCCAGCTAGAAGCAGAAACTAGAAACTATTCCTAAAAAAAAAACATAAAGCCTTCAGGTTGCAAGAGCAGTGCCAACCGAAGGAGGATCTCTATCATCAGAACCCCAGGTGTCCCTGGGATTGACTGGAGGGTCGGGAACCGACCAACCATCAGCAGGATCGTTTTTATCTTTTTCTTTCTCCTCCGCCCGAGGCGGAGAAATAGCTAGAGCTAGGCGGGGGAAGGACCACTTGGAGGAAGGGCCACCACGAACATGAGGAGCATCAGGAGGGGCAGACATAACCGGAGCCGGAGACCAGTTAGAGGTGCGGCGAGGCGGAGAAGCTGAGCGGAGCCACCAACCATAATTGCCACCCCCAGGAGAGTAGTGGTGGGGAGCCTGCGACCGCGGAGTGCAGGAGCAGCAAGCCGAAGAGCTGCAGCCACGATGACAACCCCTAGGCAAAGTACAATCCGCAGAAACCGAATTAGGAGGGACCCGGGCAACTATACAGAGAGCATTGCCCCAATGATTGAGCAGCTACTGAAGGTGAGCCACCTCCAGAGTCACTTTACTGGCTTGCACTTGAATCTGCATTAAAATATTATCACATATACAAGCTCTATTAGACAGAGAAACATTTATATCAAGAAAGTTGTGAGTGAAAAGAACAGCATTCCTATCTTTCCATAGAGTGAACAAAATCTCCATCCTGAAAGTATGCCAAATCTGGGTAAACTTGGAAGGAAGTCTAGGAGAGTCTCCCAGGACAATTATATGCCAAGAGAAGGGCTCAAGCCGGAATAGTTTAAAAAAATCATGAATCCATTGCCAATATTGTTGAGCTCTCCTACAGAACCAAAAAGTGCAAAAAAGACTCGAGGTTCCCACAAAAGGGACACCGAGGATCAAGAACACCCAGGTGTTTGAGCCGAGGGCCCAAAGGAAGACCTTGGAAGAGCAAACACCAAGCAAAGAGAGCCATCTTGGGCTCAGTAATAGCAGACCATATGATCTGGAAATGAGAGCTCCAGTGGTGAGGAGAAGAGTGCAATTGCCATCTCTAGTTAAGAGTGTCCACCATGGGAAGATGAGGAGACAACCATCTATAACCCATCTTCAGCTTGTAGTTGCTGAAGGGAGTGGCAAGGTACCATTTCTAGTCTTTCCACCAGGGTCGAACAGATTGAACACCCAACTTATGAAGCAAATGATATGGAATGGCAGAAACCAACAGATCAAAAGTCTGACAATCTGGACGAGCCAGCCGGAACTGGACCTGCATGTCTTCCCAAGAGCGGAGGCTCATAGTGGCCTTGGAAAAGAGGTCCTTAAGTGTTCTGATGCCACATTTGAAAAAATGCAGAGCACTAGCACCTTGAGTCTTAGCCAGAGGAATACCCTAAATGGAGAACAACGGAGACCACCAAAGGTTCTGTTGATTCAAAGAAAGCCCATTATGAAAACCATCCCCATCCCAACAAAGCCAAGGTTTGATAGCTTCACAGGCCTTCAATATGCTCTTAATCACAAAGGTGCCCTGAATATGCACAGGCTCCCGCATAATGAGAAGAGTTTGATGATTAAGATTTTTTTTTAATTGGAATTGTTTAGCGGAAGGGTATCATTAGTCATTATTAAATACTACATCGAATTTTGACTTTTTTTATCTTACTTAAAGTGCCTATAATTCTTGTTTGGGCTTCTTAGTAGTTACAACAAACGTTGTGGGATTCATTGTGTACACGAGGGTCAAAAAGTGGTAAAGTGATTGTTTTGAGTTGGCGTCCCATACATATGCCCTAAGTTAGATAGGCTTCTCAGCAAGTTAAAAAGTGGTAAAGTGTCTACAGTAACATTGGATCAAAGTTAGATAAGCTTCTCAGCAAGTTATGAAACACAAATATTGTATTATACCACTGAACTGTTTATCTTAAAAGTTGGGCATGCAATGTTGTTTAGACTTGCTATTTTTCATGGATCTTTATCTTGCTCAGTAGTTTAATCATCTGCAGAGAAAGAACAATGACCATTAATTCTTGCCAATCATCTGGCTGCCAAAGGAACACAAAACATACCCTAGAATTAGGCAGAGGAAATGTTCATGCTTCGGGTTCGTGTAAAAACCAATAAATTGTTGTTGCAGGATGTATTGACCTTCTAAATAGTGAAGATTGGAAACACATATATGGCTTGCATATGTTGTGCTTGGTGGACAAGCATTAGCCAGACTGAAGCTGCTAATGTCCTAGGTAATAGCAACTTTAATTACTTGAAATAGCAGTGAATGAACTTGTCTTAAACTCATGAAGAGTGCCTTGTCATGTCTCCCAATAGGCATGAATATTTCCTCGTCAACCATTCTTGCATTATGTTCCTCTACCTTAGGTGTGGCTTAAAAATGATTGAATGTCTATTCTGCGTGATGAAGAATGTGTCAAGAAATGCTCATCAACTTGATCTTCTAGTTTTTGAAGGATCATTTGAGAATACTTCAAGGAATCCATGGAAACCTTAAGCTCATAAGTGAGCTTGTCTACTTCATCTTCTCTTCTCCTTAATGCATAAAAATAAATCTCATTGAGTTGTAGGAAATTATCTCTATCAGTGAGTAGGTTTTGGAAATCTGACTTCATCACCATCATAGATTCTCTAAGCACCTACAAATCTTCAAGAGATAGCTCACCTTCTTTCACTTTCCACAAATTTTTTTAAATTATTCAAAGCGTATCATCAATGTAAGTGAGAGATGCAAAAATCACGTCTTCAAATGTCCTTCCAAAGTATGTGACTTATGAAGCAAAATTTCTGATTTTTTTGTAGCTTCATCCACAACATTTCTTCCAACACACTTTTGCTCAAACAAATGATTATCAAAATGATTGTGAATAGGGTTTTTTTTACCTAATATTCCTCTCCATCTGTTATTGTAAAACTAGACCATGGAAATCAATATTGCAAACCTCAACCATTTGTTTATCAACCCACACTTGGTTGTCCTCTATTTATTTCTCATGTGATGACAAGGGATTGCTAGTTGAATTCTGAAAATTAGAATTACGTTCCCTTGGAATATCTTTGTCATCTCTTATTGTACCTTCAATAAGTTCGGGTCTATGATGCTAAAAGTCATATGTTTCCATAATTTTCCTTGAATCGATCCACACTTGCATCTCCATTATGTTCTTTATCTCCAACCAATTCCATGGTGAAGTATCCATGACAAACCAAACATTATCATTTTGTAGGACCTTATTGTTAGGACAACTCTTAGTCTCTACAATCAACTCTCTAAGACAATATGCCTCATCAAATGCAATTGAATTGCTTTATGATATCATAGAATTATAATAAGTGTAATAACATTATGATCAGAATTCATCTCTTCATTACTCTCATCAATATTGATTTCTAACCCGCCCACATAAAAAATTGAGCACCCATTATCTAAAGTAATGATTGATTCATTTGCATTGAAGAAGACTCTGCCATTCTGCCAAAATAGAATTATGCTAGTTGTATCTTCTATTTTTTTGTCCAATCATCCTTGGCTGACTTAGTGAGACTAGATTCTATTATCTCATCAATGCACTTATTTTTAATAGATGAAACACGTGATGATTCATTTTCATGCTCATTGGAATAAAAAATAATTTCTTCAAATGTATTACTTTTCAAACTTCTTGAAATGAGGGTTTAAGTATATTGGTATCCTTTTGATCTTTTGACATCTTTTTCATTT
>MU224520.1:2097980-2113670 GCA_018584345.1 Thuja plicata
TTCTCAAGCAATGTACAACCCTTTTGAAGATGTATGACTAGCCCTAGAGTGTACACCCAACAATAATCAAACCCACCAATGTGCAATGAACTCTACCAAACTTCCTCAATAAACCCTAATGAATTATGTCTAACACTTTGTAGTTCTTGAAACTAAAGAAAATATATCAAACACCATTGAAGCTCAACTGTGATCTCTATATGAAATCGCCAATCATGCATTTATCAATCATGATTCCCTACCTACATTGCTAAGCCTATGATAATTTTATCGACTTTCTCTATCATTTATTTTACCATAAATTAGGGCAACTCCCTCATTGATGAGATTCTATTGTAAAATCTGCAGTTTCTGGTTTTTAGTTTGGAGATTGCAATCATGGCAATGCTCAAGACCACATTTTATTGAGGGGTTGTGTCAAAAAGAACATTTCATGAGTTAGACAGTTAACATGTCGGGCCTAAACTTTCACGTTTTGCATATATATATCACTGTCATGGCATCCATTGTTTTGATGCAGTGATTTCACCTACAAATTGCATTGGTCATATAGAAGTTTCTAGATATCATTCAACAAATCCATGGTCTGTGCATCTCGCTACCTAGTCATTTCCTTGGTTTAGAAACCCTCTATACTTGTGTGTGTTGATGGATGTCCATAAATTACTATTACTAAACCCAGAGATGTGCATTTTAATATACATATATGAGCGTGCATACATAGCAGCACTCCAGCTCATGACATGCCACTGGGTGATAACTTGTAATGATAAGGGCCACCCAATAAGAATCAGATGTTGTACACTGGATTGAAGAGCATCCAACACTTGAGGTTGCAAAATATCTGAGGCCTCTTCGCACAGTAAATTCCTTCCGGCCTCCCCTCTTCACAATGATGCCCTAGTCCTTTCAGCCTCCGCTCTACAATGCGCAATTAAAACAAAATGAAATTAACAATGAAAGCGATCACCCCTTTTTTTTAGTTATATGCCCGGGTTTGTTAGAATTCCAACAAACACGGGCATGGATTAAAAAAAAATCAAAATTTTCCTTCAACAAACCGACAAAGCAAAAGCATTTTAATGGTTCATGAGAAATATTAGTCAATTTTTGGGGTATAATGTATTAGTGAGGTGATGAGGTTGCAAAGGCAAAGGGGTTTATCCTAAACAATTCTTAGTTTAAGGACACCAAAAGATGGGTTTTGATTAACATGTAGGTTCTAAGCAACTCAAAAAGAGGATGAAACACCAAGTGAGGGATGTGATTTGGGATGATTTGGATGATGATTAGGATGATGCTAGGTTGACTAGTATTGGATTGGATTATGTTGGATTCATGCTAGGATGAGTGTGTGATGTGTTTCTAAAATGACACCTAAGGGAGGTCCTAAAAATGTATGCTAAGTGATCCTAAGAAGAGGAGGAATGATTGTTTGTTGCAATGAGTCAGCTAGTCATATTGTTCAAATGGAATGAAGGTAGTGTTCAAATGATATTTTCTTCGGAAGTGAGAAACCTTTTTGTTGTATATCACTTTGTCAAATTCTTCCCGTTTGTGAGTTTCTTGCTTGATGGAATCAATGATGTGTTGATACTTGTTGGTCTCTCGGGTTGTGTTCTTTTGTTCTATGTGCACGGGGGGTAATGGAGTTTTCACCTTCTTGTGTTTCACCAAATTGGACATGAGCATGGTTATGATAAAAAAGGATTCCTTCCTGGGACTAGGTAGTGACTACGGTAAGTGTACCTTGGGAGTCTTTGGAGCAAATGATTGGTTCTATTATTGGATCAATTTTGAGAAAATAGTTTTGCAAGGGACAAAGCAACCTTGCAAGAAGCACACAATGTTGATCTCCTTGGCAAAAGACTTTGGACCTTCGATTTTGTGTATGTTCAACAAATGTTCTCACAGTTTTATAAAATCGAATACAGGCACAAGAAATTCTACCTAAGGATTCGGTGATCTTGAAAACCTTTGCCCGCAAATGTAGGCACACACACAAGAGCTAATCATAATATGGCCATCACCAAGCACGTAATGGATCTATCCATGATATCGTATTATCTGAATCCAAACGCTCAAGGTGGCACAAATGTGCGAGTGATCTTGGGGAAGTTACTATCTTCCTTGCACCACCAATTATCAATCTTTCGAAGGCAAACCAGGTAGGTTGCTAGTTAACAGTGGCTAGTGAGATTTGTGGCATCCCCGCAATCGATTTATACATTTGGGACTCACTTAAGAGCCTAGTTGACCATGCCAATATGCTAGGGATATTCACCTAGTATAGACTACCATCAACACGACTCGCCTGATCTTGAAGGGGTATAAAGTGGACCTTTAGGTCACACCTTGTTTCTATACCGACCGAAGGGATTTACCAGTTTGAGATCGTTCTCCAAAAGGACTCTTGCTTCTTTTGGACAGGCCTCTCTAGAAGAAAAAAAATAACTTAATCTTTCTCGTCACCCAAGATCCACAAAGGAAAGGGGAGAGGATACATATATAAGTTATTTCTACTGCGTCACTTAGATTTAACAAGTATTTTCCGAAAAAGGAAATAGCTCTTAAGGAAGTGTTGAAAAACACTCCTTCAAACAAACCAAACACTCATTATTTCCAAAAGAACCTATTAAGACTAAGTTTTTTCTATCTAAGACATCAAACACTCATTATTAACATGCAGGGTTCTTTTCTTTGTTTGAAAAAGGAAATACTTTGAATTACAAAATAGTTGGTTCTTTTCCTTTAGTACATTCGAGATTTATGAATGTTATTTTTAAGCCCAAATTGAGGTGTTTGATTGCTTGTTCAATTCCCTTTAGTCACTCAAGATTGTGTGTTTGATTGATTTTTTTTAGTGCACCAAATGAAATATTTTGACTCAATTCCTTCAAGGCATTCAAGATTGGATGAGTTCGTTTTAAGCCCAAATGCAAGATTTGATTAGATTTTAAACCAAGATTTTAATGCACCAAATCAAAGTGTGAGTTCATTTTAATTTATCCAAAAACTAATGAGTGATTTTGTTTGATTTTTAATGGTTAAATCGTAACTCCCGACAGCGTTCCTGCGACCTACACAAAAAAGAGTGCAGAATTAGCTTATAACATTCCCGCGAGTCCAACAATCAATCCCTCAAGGTCAATGTGTATTCCGTGGGGTCAAACAGCGACCCCGCGAGGGTTTGACCGAGACTTTGCAGACTTAAAAATAAAATAACACATGTATAAATAGTCTTAAGGCTTTACAGGTTACTGAACACGTTCCCGTGATTCTGGATTGTGTTCCTGTGGGTCTATTAAATTTCAAAAAAAAGATAGAAGAGAAGAAGAAAAGGGTCTCGGCCTCTATTAGCCTGCAGGGTCACGGGATCGCGTTCCCGCGAGTAGGGACCTCATTCCCATGAATCTAGTCGTCAATCCCACGGTAGGTTGTTTTTTATGCTGTGTGGATTCCGACGACAGGATTGATGGCGTAAATGGTTGATTTTCTGCCTTCTAACCTGCAAAAACCAAAAAACCTAGTACAAAAAGCTCAAACAACAATAAACGTTAGGATTTTGGTTAGTTTGCAAAGAAAAGAAAATGATAAAAAGGAAATGACTCGTGAAGTGGGTCCCACCGGGTGTGCCAAAATGTGAGAAATAAAATCTAGTGGTTAGAGGAACACAAAGCTAAACTAAGCATTCAAACAACTAACCAATTAGCACATATAAGATTAGACCCAAAAGAGAACTAAAAACATGAACAAAAGCCTATGAGTATGCAAACCTTGAAAACTAAGTAGAAGCTCCCTTTGATTTGTAGATTTGGTCCAAGATGGCTTGGATGTGTGCTCAATAGATGCTTCAAGCTTCAATAAATTGGTTAAGTGTTGCTTCTAGGATGATTTGGGCATTATAAGGGTGCAATGGATATTTTTGGCTCTCAAATGGAGATTATAACCTTGCATGAAATGTGGATGAAAATGGAAGAGTCAAGGGGTCAATTTATAGGCAAATGGAGTGAGAAATGGAGAGTCAAGATGCAAACTTGAGGAAGGGTCAATATGTATTTGAGGGAGAGCACATGGATTGTGTGTTCTTAAATGTCTCTCATTATGACAAGTGTCACAAGGAGAGAGGTTTGGAAGAATGGGGGAATGTGACCATTTTGGGAGATGTGAGAGGGGATAAAGATATAAGAGATGGATGGAGTGTGTAAGAGGAATGTAAGAGCATTTAAGGAAGACTTAAATGCATATGGTTAGGGATTTGAGGGATATGACATGAAAGTTGGCTTTGGGGTTGGGTTGAGTTCTTAATCCTTGGATTATGATTGTGCAAATGCTTAGGGAGTGATTAGGCTTAGGTTTAGAGGACAAGTGGGTGAATGGGGAGATGTGATGAGAGGAGAGAGAATGAGTAGAGGGGTTAATTACTTAATTGTGGTTAATTAACTAATAAGGAAGGGTTAGTATGTGTGAATGGGTTGGGTTGAGTTGGAACCATGGGTTAAGTGGTTGAGCATGGAGTTTAGGGGTTAAAGTTAGGAGTCATGTGTTCAAATTGAATTAAATAGAATATTTAATTCACAAATGGGATAAAGGGAGATTTATGAATTAAGTTAAATAAATATATTCATTCAACTTAATAGAGGAAAAATGATTTAATTAATTATTAGACTATGAGTTGTCATTTGATAATTAATTGGACTATAGCTAATTAATTGAATTAATTAAGCTAGGGATAACATAAATTAATCAAATAAATATAGAATTATTTAATCAATAATGTTCTAGAAAGGCACTAAATTTAATTAAATATGTTTAATCAAATTTAGGTGTCTACACAAAGCTAGGATGGAAAAGAGATCCCGGATTCCAAAACAATTAGTAGAACAATAAAAAGATGATATTTGTTTTATAGTAGACACAGATACAACTCTAATCAAAGCAGCAGCTCCGAGGATAGCATGGCTACCTCCAATGGATTACAAATTAGATATTGATGTTTCTTCAGAGGCTATTGAAAAACTATTGAATGAGCCTGTTGACAAGTCTGCCATGAGATTTGGCACTTATGATGAAGCAAAGACCTGAATACAAATTAATTTACAAGTTCAACAGATGGGTCAGAAAAAGACTAAGATTGTCAAAACATTGAAGAGAAAAATTGCAATTACAGATGAGGAATTGGACAAGTCTGAAGATGAAACTGAGCACATACCTTAGTCGGTCAAGAAGCAGAACCTGATCATGATACCGATGTCACCGAGTCTGATGTAGCACCAGTTGAGGCACCCAAGGCCAAAAAGGAAAAAATCACAAAGATTGTGTCTTCACCAAAGACAAGATCACAATCAGTGACTAGTGATTCGCCACCTTTGAAGAAAGGTGTAGCAAAAATTAGAAGACCCTCACCAAAATTTACATACCAGAGAAGGAAATAGAAGGGTACTACTACACCGAGACAAAAGAGAAAATATGTAAGGAACAAAGATGATAAGAATGATTCTGATGAGAATCCAGATCAATTCAAGGTTGTTCACAACACGACATCATAGACCATTGATGAGATTGTAGAGGCAATCAAGACGACCAGACAACTAGAAGATTCAAAGATACAAGCATTTTCTGATCTGACTATTGAGCACAAGGATAAACTCAAAGAAACAATCATAGGTATGATAATTAATTTCAAACAAGTTCTAGTTGAGTTTGATAATTCTATACCATCATAATTATATGATAAAATATCATCAAGATGGTCATATGCACTCCAAACTGAGAAACGAATGAGAGAAGCAGCTCTCACACTTATTGAAGCTGAGTGTATAGTTGAGGAAATACATGATATAATGAGACAATAAGTCAAGAAATTTCTAAAGAAACAAAGAATGTTGAATATACTACAAGGTAATATGAAGGAAGTAGATATTGAGAGCACCAAAACCTGGAATGAACTGTTGTATCGACCAAAGCTTATCCAGGATATTGAGGAAGTAACTAATGTTGCATCTACTGGACCGAGTACATGACCCATAACAGTTGATGATGTAGTATTTGATGATGTGTTAGACGGTATTCCTAAACTCAAGACTAATTTAGGTCACCCGGAGATCACAATAATTGATGTAACTAAAGGAGATCCAGATGATAAGGACAAGGAAGATGAATCTATCAGAGCAACTGAGACTATTGATGAGCAAGACACATCACAGGTCACCCGAGAAAATATACCAGGGCAGTTACCTATTTTGGTCCAAGCAATTGAGATTGAGACTGAAGCACAACAAAACACACCTGAGAAAATCACAGATACAAATGAAGATAAGGGTGAAGATCATGGTAAAGAGACCGAGCATAATGGTGGAACAACACAAGGTGATGCACAAAAATATACCACTGATGCTGCAGAAGATAAAGGTGAAGGTAACATAGAGACTCTCGACAAGATAGTAGATACATATACTATAGACATAAGGTCGGTTACCAAGGCACCTCACCAAGTCATCACACTGAGTACCAAGAAAGAAAATCCAAAAACTGAGCAAAAGGCTCAGTTAACTTTAGCACTATCACCTACATCGAGTGGTCAAGGAAACAAGAAGAAGAAAGGAACCAATGATGCAGTTACCTTAGATGAAATCATAGAGATTCCTAAATGGGATCTAAGGATACTTGATCTAGAAACATTGAAGAAGTATGGTGAAATTTGCACCCAAAAAGTAGCACAGGACAAGCTAAGACAAGAAGCAAAGATTGCACAAGTGCTAGAAAAATTCAAGGAGATTATAAGGCAAGTTGTACTGGATATCAACATTGATGAATGAGCCCCCATACTTGAACAACTTGAACTCCTCACCGAGGAAATTGATAAACCTGACATTGATGTCGAGCAGAGATTAGAAGAGCAAGCAGAGAAGAAGATCCAATATAAAGCTATCGAGAAGATCAGCCAAGTAGTGGCAGTACATAAGGTAACTTTGTCTGAATTTATAAGTGGTTTAGAAACTGTTATATCTAAATCCATTACAATTCTACAGTAGTTATGCACACTAGATCACTTCACTACCGAGATTAGTGAAAAGCAGCGAAAACTTTAGTGGCGATTATTCACCATTTGGCGAATGTCGCATGTCAGCGACCCAAGAATTGGCAAATATTTTCCATCTATTTGATCGACCCTATCACCCGACATTTATTAATATTGGGTCCAAAGCCTAGGCCCATCGCCCATCGGTTTATTTAATTTTCCATTTCTTATACCTTATCGCCAGTGGAATATAAATTTTGGTCCCCGTAAATTTAAAATATTCGCCTATAATTTCTAAGTGACCCCAAATGGACGGCCTATATTTGCCAATCATTTTATACATATATTTATAGGCGGCCCCAAATTTTCCTGGCATTTTACGGATGCGTGTCTCTAACCAACGTAATTTTGCCAACTTTATTAATCATGTGAAGGTATTAGACGACCCATAATCACCTCAGAAATAATAAAAGACATGTTATAATTACACGGGATTCGCCACTTCCAAATATTTGTATACCTAATATGGTAATACCTCCCGCCGAATTCGCCAAATAAGGATTAGTATTAAAACATTTGATTGATAGTGAAGTTTTAGATTGTTCAGTGCAACTGCATACTGCATTGGTGAGTCGCGGCTGCAATTTAATTTGAGGCAAAGGTAAGTGATACTTATTCTGTGACTCTGTAGTTTTGAGTTCATTATTTTTTAGTGGTAACCACTTAGCGAACAGTGGAGACCAGGGAGACCTTAGACATGATTTTAGGGCCAACGAATCTAGAATCATATTTATATATATTATAGTCTATTGTCACTTCTTCAACAATTTAACATTTTTATTTTGCACTAGAAGTCATTGGAGAATGGAGATGTCGAACAAGAATAAGGCCAAGGGTAAGGCTCCTACAAGTGGGGAAAGCCAAGAGAGGCCAGAAAAATGTAGAACCTTATCATCATACTTTGGTCATGGTGTTGGAAATGTTTCTGTCCAAAATCAAGAAGCTTCTTCATCACAAGTAGATTTTGAAGATTCACAACCTGAAAATGCACGACATATTGAATAAGTAGGCGAACATGATATATCAAATCACGATGAACTTGAAGAATATTTTCAGTTAAATACCTTGAATAGCCATAATGATATAATCGACTTGGATGAGACTGAGAATGTCAGAGATGATGACGGTGCAAGGAAAATGAAAAGAAAAAACAATTCAAAGAAGGATAGGGAATCAAAAAATGATCGGAAGTGGGAGTTGTCAAGGAATTTTCAAATAGAATGGGTGTCAAAGTATCCATTCATTGAACTAGTGGACAATCCAATTGAAGGTCAACCTTCGATAGAATGCATATGTAAGATTTGCACCAAGATAAATAAGAAGGAAAAGAGGTTCCAGTTAAAAATTGACACCATAGAGAAGCATATGGGTAAAGTTTACAAAAATAAAACCATAGATGGAGTTGAAAAATCAATGATAAGATGGAAAACAAAGGACGAATATCTGCATGTTAAGAATGCAAAATTATATGAATTTCAACAGAATATACAGACGGAGCCTACTCAAGTTAAAGGCTCTATTGAAGTTTGTTTTGGAAAAGCATTGGAAGTAGAACTAATGCGAAAAGTTGTTTAGTTAAGTGTTTTTTTTAATATTTTGAGCATAGGGCATCCTATGATAGACTACCCATCATTGAGTGCTTTATTACACTTTCTGAAAGTTCGTAACTATCCTAACAATCATTGGTCAGTAAATAGTGGATGGGAATGGGCAAGTTGTCTTGCCATTGTTGAAAAAGAGGATCTAAAGGCAAAAATTAAAGAGTCAAATTTTATTGCATTGTCTTTAGAAAAGGTTACAGTGGTAGATAATACTTTGTGAGTATGCATGCATGTTTATACTATACACGATTTTGTCTGTTAACCTCATCTACTAATTGTTGCTAAAATGAAGGATAATGAGACAACTAAAAATTTATTTGAACTAGTAAAGAGTTCTCTAATTGAATATGGAGGTATAAATGACATGATGATTGCCAATAAGTTGGTGTGTATTGGAGCAGATGGAGCGGATGGATCTTTAGTAATGCAAGGCCATAGGGGTGGTCTTTGCACAAAGATACAATCTTCTTGTGCACCCTACATTACTCCCATTCACTGCATGGCCCCCAGGATGAATCTACCTTTTGGAGGTGTCAGCAAGCATGGTCCAGTACCAAAAATTGAATTTTTAATCAAAGAGCTCTACCAATACTTCTCTCAAAGTCCAAAATGATTTGAGGGAATTTCAACACTTTGTTGAAGGACTAACCGACGGGAACAAGCTTCTGACAGATAATGATAATAGATGGATCTCTTTGGATGGACCAGTGCATCGAGTGTTTTCAGAATATCAATCATTGATTGGTCTAATGAAATCAAGTCATGAAGAAGTAGGGCTACCCAAATTTCCTAAGCTACTGCGAAGGTTAAGTAATTTAGAGACACTCTTAATGTTAGCAGGTCTTCTCCCCCTACTGGAGGAAATGAGAAATATAATGAAAAAGGCCCAGCAAAGAGAAATGTATATTGGAGAATATGATGCGCTTCGTAAATTGACATGCATGATGCTAGATAATCTCTATCAATCATGTGATGATGTAAAATTTGCCAGCTAGCTTAAAATCACAGATTTGGACAATCCTGACAAATTTTTAAAGATCGGTGTAAATGGGGAGTTATGTGCAGAAGTACATAGAGTTGAGATACCAATGTACTACTATGCCAGGGTCGAGTTTGAGGAACCAGGAAGGAATGACAGGAAGCAAGTATCAAGTGTTAAAAGGGAAGACTTTACCAAGATCGTTGAGTCGGTAACTGCTTCTGTGAAGCGCATTGCGTATGATCTTTCCTCAGAGATTAGAGAAAGATTCCCTCCAGTCACACTACTTGAATCCATGGCTATTGTGTTTCCTTGATATTGGAGTATCAACAATTCGAAGGATTATCGAACTAAGCTACTAGCTTTGATAGATCATTTTTGCAAAACCAAAGAGTTAAATGGAATAACTCTAAATGGAATTTTAGATGAATCTCCTATGAGAGAACAATTGGGCTATTTTTCACAGACAATGAGGGAACAATATAATATTATGCAGAACCCCCACGAAGATGGATCGACAACAAGGCTTTGGAAATATCTAGCTGAGAGCAAAATGTTGATTGATTCAATATCATAATTTTTCAAGTTTGTTGATTTATGTCTGACCATGATATTGGGGTCAGTGGAGGATGAGAGAGTTTTCAATGCTTTGGGGTTCCTAAAGTAAAAGCTAAGAAACAAACTAGACAAGAATTTGGAAAATTGCTTGAGGCTCTATACATCCAGGTATGAAGTTCATACTTTTCCATACGACAGGGCACTGAAATTGTGGAGGAAGAAATGTCAGAGAAGAGGGTTGGGAAACATTTAAAACCAAAGTGAGAGTGCCAGTGACAATGATGTGACTATCATTGACTCATGTATTGGTACTGGTAATGCTAGCATTGAACTTGAGTTAAGTAGAGGTATGTAGAGTGGGGAAAACATATTGAAGAACCAAGGAACCTATGAAGTTGATGACAATGAATCTGAGGATCTCAATAATGATATGATGTGGCAACTTGAACCTTTGTAGAAGTAGCAGGTCCTAGGTATTTATTAAACTTTTTTTTGTAGTCTAATGTTAGTTTCTGTATCTCATCATCAATCATGCATCTCTCAATCTCCAATGTCAAAATTCAAAAACATGAATGTGGTTGATAATCTCATGAATTCTACAATTAATAATGGTTTTCATTTGCATTATTCATCTCTTATGGTACAATTCTTAAAGATTTTTTTTATTTTTTTTTAAAACATAGCAATTCATATTATACAATTCTTAGAAATAGAGATTCTCATTAATTTATTTACAAATATGACACAATGTAACAATTCATTTGTTAATAGCAGTAAGAAGTAGAACACAACTCTGTGTGATTCTGTTTGCAAAAGTGAATTGACAATGAATTATGACTCAAAAGTCAATACCCAATTTTAATTTCATTAATCATTACGCTTAGCAAATGACCCAGAATTCCATTTTATAGAAACAAGGGAGAAACAATAGCTTCAGGTCGATTTGTCTAATGTGAAGAGTCAAGACCAGTACAACATCTCTACAACTATACATTTCTGTATTTGATAGGCTAGTTTATTAAATTAGCAATAGCATTATAGCATCTGCTACATTGATCTTGTTAAAAAAACAAAGTTCAAACTTGTTACTTTTAACTCATTTCAAGCCAATAGATAAATAATATAGAGATGATTGAAACTGAAAATACTTTCACATGCTATTTTTGATGAGATGATTTTGCCAGTTTGGTTAACATGCTCTATTATGCATCATTTGGAAGGTCAATATTTGTCAAGTTATAGTAGATGACCTTCAACCTCGTCAACCATCCATACTTGTTAGAGTTACTTGAAAGCAATGATCCTTCCAATACTGCATTCAAATTTGTCAATGGTTTGATGCACTTTGCAATGCCTTCGTGAGTTGTGTCCTGAGGAAGCTTGCCTAAATCAGTCCTCATTGTCTCCTCCAACCTTTTTTTGTAAGCTTCTCTTCCAATGAAATTTGTTAATGAGTTACTAGGACCAGGACTCAGCAAACCATGACCTATCATTTCAGTTGTTTGATTCATCTTGGCGAGCTTTCTCTCAAATAAGGCAAGAGTTTCCTCTACTTCCTTTAGTTTTTGACATTTTTGAAAGACAGAGGTTGTTTTTATTAATGCACAAATGCGGTCATCAATTCCCTTTATTGCCAAATGCCTGTCACTGGTTGTGTTGATTTGATTCAAAATCTATTTTGCAGTTTTCTCTCTCTGAGAAATTTTTTTATTCTTCTCAATGTGTTCTTTGAGCTTCCCAAAAACATCTCTAAGACTTTAATTCAATTCAAACCTATCACCAGTCACCTTTATTTTCTCCCAAAGGTCTCTTTTTATTTGCTTGACTATATTTTTCATTTGGTCATTCAAGCTGTTTTCGTAAGTTTTAATGTATTATTTGCCTTCTTTAGCTCTTCTCTCAATTCTGACAACTGGTGTTCACTCTGTTTTTTTATTTTCTTTGCTTCCTCTTCCCACTGGTTTTCTTTCTCTTCCCATTGTTTTGCGTTTACCCTCTCATCCTCCAATTCTTTCTTTAATTTATTGTTTACTTGTGCCGCACTCTCCACGCTTTTGTATAAATTTAAAGAAGAGGCTTTTTCATCCTCAAGATTTTTATTGCTCTCTTCTAATTTTTCCCTCACAAATTTCAGGTCTACCTCCATATGTTCTTGTTGTCTAATTGCTTTCTTAGAGGATAAATTTTTTATCCTTTTCTCTAATTCTTTGCACATGTTATCTATTTCTTTCTCCTTTTCCTTTTCATTTGCTAGGTCTGCCTGTAACTTTTCTATTCTTCCCTAAAGCTTTCCATTCTCTCTCTCCAACTTCATCACTAAACTATAGACCACTTGATTGGTCATTTTCGACACATTTATCTTGTCCACATTTTTTATTTTGGATAAATCCATTTGGAGGGTGCTAACTTGAAATTCACATGGATCTATTTGACTCTCTGGTGGATTGTTATCTCTAGCTGGGGGCATAACAACCATGAAATCCATCATTTATTTCTTTGGGTCATATGTGGGAAATAACCTATTCGATGCATGTTCTGAATCATGGGCTGCAGCAAATGCATCCCTCTTCAATGTCTTAGTATTTTGTCTATTCCTATTTGTTCAAAGTTAGTTACAAAATCATTGTAACGAAAATCTGGGTTTTCTGACACAATTGAATGTTTGAAAGGTGAAATAGAACTTGCAAGGATGTACAAGCTTCCACATGTGGTTCTAATAATTGCACCATGAGGATTAGTAATAGTAACACCCTGACCCATTACAAGTAGATTATTTTCACTGTTTGGAGGGTTTTGTCCTAAAGATGTGGAAATTGTTGGACTCATAGTCATAGACACCATTGGCATTGTTGTCATAACCTTTTTATTCTTTACACTTCCTTGATCTCTGGGATCCACTGATATCGTGTCTAGTTGTAATTTCCTTTTCGAACCACTAGTACTACACATGCCGTCCCCACCAGTGGGAGTGGCAGTTGATTCAGAATGAATCTAAGTGCTTGGCAAAGGTGGAACTGGATTTGAAGCTGGAACAAATGAAGGTGGAATGGTATGAGACTAAGTAGTACCTATTTCTGATGAACCTCCAATTACTGGTATCCTGCCATGTTTTGGTGGAGCGGATGTGGCAATCGGATACCAACTCCCTTCTCCTATGGGACACAGACCACCCCTACCTGGAAAAACCCAATTTTCTACCATCTCTGCCCCTTTGCCATATTTTTATTTTGTGGACGCACTAACTCCAGTAGAAATTATAAAAGAATCCTGCCCATCAAGATCAGTATCTTGATCATTATAATCGCCAGGATGTGCTTGACTAGGATGCTCCACATTCCACAAATCACTAAACAATTCATCCTCGTCCAGATCATAAAGATCTGTAGTGGTCTTTGGCTCGCCAAGATTCTTCCTCATTTCCCAAAAATCTTTAGTTTTGGTTCCAGTCCAATTATCATCTTTACATTGAAAAGCTAGGTTGTTTGAAATAGCTTTTGTAGATGGTTGAGCAGCTTGCTGGTAGAAATAGTAGGATGTCCTGTGCTGCACTTTTCCTTTCTGCTTGTACAATGCCATAATTTGGGATGATAATTCTTGTGTAGAAATATTATTTTCAGCGGCGTATTTCTCCATCTCTTTTTTGACCTCATCCCAGGACTCCATATTTTTAAACTTTTCTATCAATGGCATACTCTCATGTTGACATTTGCTTGCGGAGCTCCCATTCGCTCTAAGCTTTGTTCCAATTATGTTTAATGGATCATACTGCCAGTGACTATCAATAGCAAAGCAAAAAAATGAAGAAAAAAAAGCCTCTACCACTTTGAATCCCTTTCTCTCAAATGTGAACCCTCCCAATGAGAAAGGCAAGGAAGGAAATATCATTTTCTTGTGCTGACCATTAAAGAGTACATCTGTGCTCTCCATCTGCCGAACATATTCCAATGAAAATACCCTCTCTATAACATGTATTGGAATTTTGTAGGGTTATACCGCTGAACCGTAAAACCTTAGCACAGTGTAGTCTTCCATGAAGTACCAGTCAACCAATTGTATTTGACTTCTAAGTTGAATACAATCTCTACAAGACACAGGCAATTGAGGCAACAGAGTGCCTGTAATTTTATTACCCATTAGTGCCAAAAATAAGTTTACAAAATTTTTATATTTCCTTACGTTATCACTCATCCTTATCTTAGGTGTCCATTCATATAGTGCATTTTGGACATGATTTTGAAGCTTGATTGTCTAAAATTTTGCATAATGCTTTGCTAAAAGAAGATAGCACAAGTAGGTTGTGAACCTAAATGTCTTTTGTGAACCTCTTTTAATCATTAGTAATTGTTCTTGCATGCAATGAACAATGTGCTCAATAAAATTATATTTTACTGGTTCTTTTTCACAATGAATATGAAAAATCATTTAAAGAATGTTGGCACCCACTTCTTTGTTACTATCCAATCCCAAACAAAATGCTAGCAAGGAAATATTATCCTGAACCCATTGCACAAAAATATCATAATCATAAGGAGGCTTATGATCTAGATCTAGACAAGAACTGCTTGTTATTCCTTTGATATACGTATCTTTTGTTTTGCATCTATTTTTTCATAATTCTCTGCCAGCTTTCCCAGGTCAATGTGTGCATTTGATTTTCGTGCTTCAACCCCTAGGTCCAATAGACTAGCAAATTCAGTCTTTGTTATCGACAAAATTTTCTCCTGGGTATTTTTATTAACAATTGCTTTTCTAATTTCATCATAATTTTTGGTGCAGAGCATGACAATTTCTGGACAAGGGAATACTTGAGGTAACGCCATGCATGCTGACCCAACAACCCACACTAAAATTTTATTTGTCTTTGCCTTTAACGTGTTGTTAAATAGAAAAAAAATTGAATCCTTCATTGGATCTTTCCACTTATTTTTAAGTGCAAATCTAATTTCCATGATTCCCTTATTTCCATGGATAACAGGATCAAAGATATCATGGATTCATCAGTGAAACCTGGTGTTTTAACCAGTTTGTGGAAGTCTATTATCTATGTTTCCTTTATTTTCCCACTAATAGATTTGACCCCAAATTTTGACCAAACTTTTCGACCAACTAGCAAAATTGTTTTATTTGGTCGCATTATAAAAGTTAACTTTTCTTTTTTTTACTTTTATGCCCGTGTTGGTCAAAATTTTGACCAACACGTGCATAAAAGTAAAAAAAAGAAAAGTTAACTTCATTTTACCACTTCCTATTACTGCCACGACTGTGAATTTTTCTAGGTTGCAGAGCGAAACCAGTGCGGCACTGTGGATTCGAAACAGGTAATTAGATCAAGGGTTGCAATGCGTGAATTCTTTTAAAGGTTCTTGGTCTGATAAACTAGATTTTAGTAATATGGGACTCGTACCCATTTCCATTTTATATTTTTTGTTGAATAGCTGAACACAGTAGTTGAGCATCCTAATGTCAAAATC
>MU224521.1:39931-65082 GCA_018584345.1 Thuja plicata
ATTGGGTACTCAATACCCTCTCCATCAATGATTGTAGTTGTCAATTTATTTTTTCCCTCAATACAATGACACAAAAAGTAATCAGTACCTTCCTCATTGTTCTCATCTGTAACAACTGCATATACATTACCTATAATTTATAGAGGGATAAGTTAACACCCTAAACACTTAAGAAATTGAGAAATTGAGAAATTGAGAAATTGAGAAATTACTTGGTTCAAAACGAGGGATAAGTCTCAAAATGAAGAATAAATTGAGAAATTACTTGGTTGAACTAGGTCAGATATGTAATCAAAATTCACTGATGCTTCAAACTGGCTTAATTGTAGTGCTCTAGGAAGTTGATATGTATCAAGTGGTTGCAAAGGTGTATAAGACCATTTGTCAACCCACTCTTTTGATTCACATTCCTCCCATGCAAAATTCATACATTAAGACAAGCAAAACATGCCAATAATCTAGTATAAATACCTAGTGATGCTTCATTTGAGCTTCTAAATGAGTGCATGTCACTTGGTCCTATAAGTGTACAACAATCTAGACAATTTCCAATGTTAGACTCGTTTATCAACCAAAAAAACCTACTAACCATAGAATTACCTTCATTGCCTGTTCCCATCATAGAGTTGCACCATCGCATAATTTTTTGTGCATTTATTAACTTGTACTACCTTCATACTTCAATTCGTCTCTGGCAAGAGCTCTTTTTACACATGCACCTACACCATCATGCTCGCCTTTTCCATGCCCCGCTTCCATGAAATTCCAAAAATATTGAACGCCACTTTTCATGTGCATCCTACTCAACCAATAGAACATCCTTGCATTCATCAATTGTCAGGTGCAATTATCTGACCATATTATGTGTTGGTTGTACTCAATACCTCTTTCCCTTAAATTCTCATAGAAAACTTTGAAGCAACCTTGTACAAAATGTGATAAATGTGTGCGATCATCACTGATGTAGAAGTGATACTCTCTTAAAACCTTTCTATCCGCATCTGTGCTATCATGTGCATGCAATAATGCTATATGTATAAATATCGTCACTTGTATAGAATGGTAATACAATGCTTGCACTTCATTATGAGGTTTAAGTGTATAATTATCAGCAAAATTAACAATGGAGACAATAGTACCAAGGGAAAAAGTGTCCTTACATATCTTGAATTTCTCATCCAACCACCTAGCTCTATGTGAATGACGTATGTAGTCATAAACTAGTTTCTTTTTAAATATCTTCATAAAATCAGTTACGCATATATCATTTTTCACTAACTCACATCTCTTAAGTTCTTTTCCATCTTTTAGACCATAAGTTACTGTCTTGTATTTTCCAAAAGAAACTAGTGTATTTCCAATCTCATTTGTGCTCTCTAGATGGTGACATATCTGCAAATTTCTCATACCACCACATGCACTACAAGATCCATTCAAACACATCATATTATAATAAATGCAACCATCATCTCGATTGCATAATACACTTGACATAAAATCTCTTGATGACATAGGAGGTGCTTGAAGACCACATTCATACAAAATAGTGTTAGTGTGCAAAGTACAACAAACATGATGATATATCATAATGCATGGAAAATTCAATATGCACCCTACAACATGTAGTGCGTACATGATTAACCTTGACATAAAAGGGTTTTATCATTTCAAATAATCTTTGACTAATTTTAATTTGAGGAAAACTTTGGAGGAATCTTTCAGAAAATTATGTTTGTGTCATATCCAAAAAGTGTTTTGGATGTGGCATATGATTTGTAGATCTAATTCTCCTCCTAACAACGTCTCTTTGGTTGGGTGAAACCCTTGTGTTTTCATGCCAAAACTTTTTAATTAATGTTCTTAATGCATCAACGACAACCTTTTCCTTGCGTGGGAGTCTACCTGAGAATGACCAAAGAGAATTAGTGTTTGGATCCTCAATTTTGTCTCACCTTTATAAGGCTCTTTTTAATGTTGATCTACCTATCCTTAATGACTTGCTTGTTTTGTTTACTATACCAGATTTTTTCATTTCCTTTCCCATTATAGTTGATGTGAGGACACGTTGAGTAATATTAGCATCTTTACTATGTGATTGTGAACCAATGGCTTGGTATGCATTGAATAGATTTCTCACAATGGTTCTCTCAGTACTATTTTCAGATGTTATCAACCCCACAATTGTCATTGTCTCTCTAAATTTCAAATTCTTAATCATTTCAACAACTACTTGACATCTTCCACTTTGATTTAATTTTTCAAAATAGTTATTCCAAATCTTTTTAACAATTCTTCTACAATTTATTTCTGACATTTTATCATGCATTGGCCTCAAAATATTTTCATCAATGTCAATTAGAAACTTTGGTTTTCTATGAATTATTCTAGGAGGTGTTAACACAAATGCATGCTCTACATTTTCATTAGATGAATTAGGTGCATTTATCCCTATCATTTCAATTGGTTTATGTTGATGATTTTAATTTGTATTATGTGCATTTTTCTCATTAATGAAATCAAATTAAAATGGTGCATTTGTCACATTAACATTAACATTTTCATTTTCATCACTTACGTTTCTTGCATTTGATGATGTACCTTGTTGTATTCTCCTCATGCGCTCCCTTTGTCTTTCCTTGTTTGTCTCTCGTTATTCAATTGTTCCTCTTTTGTTCTTTCCCACTGTTCATATTGAATGGATCCTATGAATAATATCATGAACATGGAATAACATGTGAACATCAAATCCAAAAAATAAGAACAAATCAACCATTTTCTTGAAATGAGAACTTACAATGATAAAATAACATTTAAAAAAAAAAAATACAATTTTCAATCATTGCAAAGAAAAAAACATGCAAAAAAGTGCAAACCTATTTGCTCCTAGCGTAGAAAAATAGAAAAATAGTTGTGGGACCTCAAAATTGTGTGTGTTAAATTGTGCACCTATTACTTGTGACACAACACTTCAATAAATCATCGTGTTAGTGAAAATAGGGTTCGTAAAGCATGTAAATCCACTAAAATTGATCTATTGCTTTCTACCTAGGAGGAGTGTGAAAAATAACATAATAGCCCTCAGATTATGCCATTTTCAGTGACATATACAACCTAGCATGAAAGATTCAATTAAAACTAAGAAAGATATCCAATAAACATGTATTCTAGCTCTAAAAATCAAGATTATAACAATGCATGAACATGGAAGCTAAAATGCAATATGAATCTATGTTAATCCTAACAGCATAACAATGCTTTCAACTCTGAAAATTAAGGGCATTATAAGAATGCATTCAAAAATTAAGGGTCATTTGAGCTCAAAAACTCATTCTATTTATAGAAGAAATGAGGAGAGAGAGGGGGGACAAGGGTAATTAATGTAGGTGTAAAAATCATTAATGAGGTGTAAGAGGAATTAATGCCAAAGGCATTGATGAGGCATGGGCTTAAGGAATCTCCATTAATAATGCATTAATGGGAGCAATTAAGAGGCATGGTGAGGGGTGTAAGTCCAAGCTTGAGAAGGTGGACTTAGAGGGAGTCAAGATTGAGAAAATTGACTTTCTCAAGTGGGTTGGATTCCTAATCACGAGATTAGGAATGTGACAACACTAGGAAGTGGGTTAGAATAGGATTTAAGATTAGGATTTGACTTAGAATGGGGGAAATAGGTTGGGATGGGTTTGAACCTAGGGTTAAGGTGGTTGAGATAGGTTAGGCTAGGGTTAAGGGGAATATTAATGAAATGAATTATAATTAAAATATTCATTCAAAAATAGGAAAATTAATTATTTAAGCCTTTTATTTCTTTAGATAATTAATTATGACTATATCCAATTAATTAGATTAATTTAAGGTAGAAGATAGGGTTTTTGCAAATGATTTAGATATAATAGGGATTTATTGAATTCCTTTTAAATTAACTACCTTAGCTAGGTTTGATTTGAAATGATTTGAATTGAAATTGATTGGTTTTGATTGGCTAAGGTGATTAATAAAATTTAGTGATTAAATCACTTAGGAAATTAAATTTGATTCGAATGAATTATGCCAGCCGATTAAATAGTTGTCTGGACATAATTGAGGGTATGATCACACTTAGGAAAAATAGGGTCTATAGTCAAAGAAAACCAAATCCAGGTGGTTACATTTTCCCCTCTTTGAATAAATGTGCAAGCAGCGCATTTGGTTCAAAGAAAGTTTTGATGTTGACTTCAGAAAGATTGAGAATTTCACTCACGATCAAGCGAAATGCCTGATGAGATTAGTCTCACATTTGATTGAACTAAACTGATAGAATTAAATTTGAACTTGATGGAACAAAGTTCAATACGCAAAGATCTTAAAGATACCAAATCTGAACTTGGTTGTCATCCAAAGATTGATAATACTAACTGAACTTGGTTTTCATCTGAAAGTCCATATGAAGCTACTAGGAGCTTAATAAGAATCTAAGAAAAAGTAGACATAGGATATCCAACTTGTAAGAACTGAAGCCTTCAATCTAACAATTTTGACTTATTCAAGGAACCGTCATGCCTTTAGTTTTTTTATAACGAAGTCATTTTTAATGTTGTTTCGAGCAAGAATTTGATTGATGATAGTGTGATCATGCCCCCTTGGGAATGAAATCGAAGGAAAAAGAATAAAATCCCTCTATTGAAATGATGTATCACTTGCAGTGATTGGGTAGGGGAATGAAAGAATGGATTAGAAGAAGTGAAGAAATGAAGATGTGTGTTTGAGAAAATACAAGAGTACCAAGTTAATCACAGTTAAAAGGTGAATTCGATTTCATTCCTGATAGATCAAAAATTTCAGGAATCATTGATTATGTATTTAACTTGAATTTTGAATGAATTAAAAAGAGAAATGATTTTGAGCTCAAATTTGTATGTTGTTCTTTCAAATGAATCATGCAATCTCTAAATGCATCTTTATGCAGACTCTTAGGACTGTCACTAATTTTTATACATTGTAGCATGTTATCATCATTAGGCACTTGTCAGAATGGATACCACCTAATAGTACAACAATCACTAATACCCGCTGATATTATGAAAGTATGAATACTATGTTTATTGGATGAAATGTTAGAAACCGACTTAGGCATCAGGGCATAGAAGCTAGGATAACAAGATAGTCACCTTCCTTTGACTATATCAGAATCTATGTAAGGTAAGATATTGTACCCGCAATGACCTTGAAAATTCATATCCTTGGGTACATTATGCTTCGTATACCTTAGTGAGAATCCGAGTCTAGAAAATAGACAAGGAAATTTTTTCAACCTCACTGTAGTTGACACATAACAAAGATCAAGATATATACAACTATCCACTCATGGTGGCAGCTCTTACCATAAACATCCAAGTTAGGTGAAATCTATAGGATCATTTGGAACAATCACCATACATAGAAAACCAAGAAAATGTTATGCCCCCTATCCTTGCAACTCTTTGTCTTTGTGTAGAAGTCATGGAGTACCTCGGAAGACATAACAACCATCAATTGTGAATCAATCAAATAAAATTCATAACGACTTAGATGCACCCAATTAAAACATCATGGGTACATAAAAAAGTCATAATCAAACCAAGATCAGAATGTGTTTAGGTAGTATTGAGAAATACTATTGATTCATTTTTCAAGCGCAGTAGAGATTCATCAATCAAAAGTTGGTAATATGCGTTCCATGTCTGTATATGACCTTGTTCTTATTTGCAATCCAATGTAGATCTTAAGAACACCATTTAGGTTAGTGCAATTTTTGTGCCATCATTGTTTCATGAAAGTGATAGTTTGGTGAAAGTATTGAGAAGCATTGTGTCAAAAGGCAAACCATCCTATGACAACCTAGCAGACGCAACCTAACATGCTAGAAAAGATGCCCCTAGTGTAGAATGACTTTCTCCTAAGAAAAAAAATGCAGACAAATCCCAAGCAAGGATAAGATTTTTGTAAGGAAACAAATTCAACTCTTGGCATAGGTGTAATCGTGAAGCCATATTAATGCAATTGGAATTTTTGCAAGGTTCTAGGAAGATCCTAAAGAGACTCATCTTTCTGTAGTTAAGAGGATTTTTAGATATCTGAGAGGAACACTGGAATATGATTTATGGTATGAAGAGTCTGATAATTTTACTTTGCATGCTTATACTTATGTTGATTGGGTAGGAAGTGTTGATGATAGGAAGAGCACAAGTGGTGGTGAATTTTTCCTTGGAAAGAGGTTAGTTTCATGGTTAAGTAAGAAGTAGGATTGTATAGCTTAGTCTACTGTTGAATTAGAGTATGTTGTTGCTTCTATAAATTGTACACAGATTTTGTGGATGAAGCATATGTTGAAGGAAATTGGGATAACCTTTGAAGAGCCAGTGATAATAAAAGCACACTCAACATGTCAAAGAATCATGTTATGCATTCAAAGACCAAACACATTTCAATCAAATATCACTTCTTAAGAGACAAGGTTTCAGAAAAGGATGTCAGATTAGAGTGCATAAGTACAATGGAGAAAATAGAAGATATATTCATAAAACCTTTGTCAAAAGATGCCTTTGAATATCTCAGAGGTATGCTTAGAGTGTGAAACCCTCCTTGAAAGAGATAAATGATGCATAAATGAATTAGTTCAGTAGATATTAGAGCTATATCATTCCCTGTACTTGATGCTTGGATCCACTCCTTAGGGGGGCTGATCACAGGAACACAACGATCATATTTGGGTAATCAATCACTTGGTTGTTGAAGGCATGAAAATTTGAAAAAGATACACCTTACATAGGTCAAATGGTTAGAGAAGGATAAGAGCTATGGTACCCTTTTCCATTGATGTCAAAGAGGGGAGATACAAGTGGAAAATCCCTATTGTTTAAGGGGAGTTGTGAAGAGGATATTGAGAAGATTGTATTAAGAAGGACACTCTTTAGTTGATGGATTTTCCCATATGTTATCATCAATGCCAAAGGGGGAGATTGTTGGAATTGTTTATGTTAGAGGTGCTGGAATTCATGTATTGTCATTGATGTCAACATATGTTTTAGTTAATTACTTTAGAAGTCTCAGACAAACTGGTTATCACTGGTACATGCAAGACTGACAAAAGTATACAGACAATGTATGGACTTTCAGAGCATGTGAGTACAAATATGGATATGAGGATGAGTAAAGATCTTATATCTAAGATCACTTGTCTCAATATTACTGTTGGCATAAGTCACAGTTGATTTGGTAGAGATTGGTTATAAAGCAGTGATAGAGAATTGTGACAGAGATAGTCTCTGTGATTTTGGGATAACATGGATGCGAGCATGTGTTATGATATGCAAGCTTGAGGCATGATAGAAGACATGTTGAATAATTTTATCTGTGACTCTTAGGTTGCTAAGCTCTTGGTGATGTCAGCTGAAGCATGTGATCTTGTGAAGATCTATTTATGGCCAACTATAGTGATGAAAACTATTTAAAGGATGGTAAGCGTGGATTATGGATCTTGGAGTATAATTGATGATTTATATTTGATTTTTACTTGTTTAAGGTATCATGTGTATCTTAGAAACATTTCATATAATTATTTATGCATTGGGGAAGTCCTAAATGACCGACCTATTTTCTTATTGTAAACTTGTATAAAGGAGAGTTATTTCTTTGCACTAGTAAATTTTGGCCATATTTTTTACGCGAGTTGGTTGATTTTTTGATGCCAGTTTGTTGACCAAATGACCGCTCTTGTTGTCAGAGTTTTTTTGTCGATTAGGTGACCTAGAAAATGTTGTGTCAAATTATCGATAGTAATAGTGGTCAAATGATCGATTGTATAATGCCTTGAGACTGAACATTTCGGTCGATATAGTCCATTGATCATGATCATTTTCATTGAACTATAGAATTTAGTATGCATTGAGACTGTGGCATTCCGGTCAAAAAAGTTCGTTGGTCATTGTCATCGTCGTCAAACTATCGACTTCAGTATGTGTTGAGACTGTGGCATTCTGGTCAAAATAGTTCACTGATCATTGTCATCCTTGTCAAAATATTGACTTCAGGATGTATTGAGACTATGACATTCTAGTCAAAATATTTTATTGATATGGTTTCAGGTCATCAAAATAGAGACGTCAAAAAGTGTTGAGACTGTAGCATTCCAGTCGAAGTATTTCGTTGATATATTTGATTGTCATCAAAATAGCGATGACATATTCTTTTTTTTTTCAAAAAAATAATATATATTAATCATCTATTAATATATATAATATATTTCCTTTTCCTAATATATTTATTGAAAGTATAGTAGTTGAATTAGAAAATGCTCCAGAATGCTTACAAATCTAATTACTTAGCCCTATAAATTATCATTTCTCTTACTATCATTAAATTATAGTCTATAAATAACATTTTGCATCTACACATGTCAATATAATGAATATTTTGTAACACATGTCAACAAAAGTAAGGAAATTCTATATTTTTGAAATTTGATATGTATATATGGTATTTTGCAATTCCATGAAGATGTTAATACAACTAAACGTACACTTATTTTATAATAAAATGCCAAATGAATAACATAATAATGAATTTGAACAAACAAACTAGTCATAATACATGTTTGGAAGATATTGCTATTGATTAATACTATTAATTGTTAGAATGAATTTAGAATAACTGAGAGGGGAGGGGTGAATTAGTTATCCTAAGGTCTAGATGTAGTAAATAAAAAAAATTTGTATTTCAGATCTACTTGGTAGCAGTAGCATAAGTCAACAACTTTAATCATGCAGTTTACTGTCAATTGAAATTAGCTTGTAGAAACATAATAGTAAAACAAACCATAAGCATTCACACAAGTTGACACAAGTATTTAATGTGGAAACCCAATATGGGAAAAACCACAAGTAACATGCTACCAAGTTTTCACTCTTTTGAAGTGAGCTCTATGAGGAGCCAACCCTATTAAAGGTTACAATAGCACACTGCTAGGTGTGACCTGGTTAAAGGATTTAATCACCTTGTTAGGAGTGGCCTTGTTAGAAGACTTAGAACATTCCACCTGAATGTCACCTTGTTAGAGGATTTATACAAATGACAGTTAGGTCAACCTTGTTAAAGGATTTAACTGATACAATGGTTAGAAAGTAATCAACAGTTGTGATCTGATACATACAACTAAATTTGCAAATTTAGATCCAATTACAGCTCTGATGTTAACTTACTAGATAGCCTGCATTGTCATTTCAACTTTCTGATCTTCTTGGAAATTCGTCAAGCAATCACACATGCAACTCTTCTGCTTCAACCTTCTCTGCTAGATCATGCCAAACAGTAAATCAACTATGCAAACCTTTTGCATACACATCCACACTTCACATTCAATAGCACACTTTAGCATACTAAATGAATAAGCCCTTGAGGTTATCATATACCTCTCTGTTTAGGTCAAATAAATCTTTTTCCACTTAAACAAGATCGTAGATCTTAGGTTAGGTCAAATCCAACGGATCAGTCCATCTTTGCATTACATTTTCTTCTCCAAAGTAGTCTCTAAATATATCTTGAAACCATGCATTAATTACAGTTACCCATACATTAAATGGCATGGATCAATCTTTAATTAACATTACATATCCCAATAAAATTAACTAAGTCGGCCAGAGATCTCAAATCTCATCGTTAATACAATTACTGTAAGTCAGCCAACATCACTATTTTCACTCAAAAATTTCACTGGTGCTCGGTATTGAACAACTTTGCTCGTCACAAGGAACTTTTCTCAGCACAAGAAACTATGCTCAGCATTGAACAACTTTGCTCAACACAAGCCAAACTTGATCGGCACAGAACAGCCAGAAAAACTGTCTTTGAAAGATAAACAACTAATTGCTTTGCCAGAGTGCCAACTGATCAAGTACCCTTTTATTTTCCTTAACTCAACCATTCACTTGGTCTTCTTGTTAAATCTTCTTCATCAACAATAGATATGGTACTCAAATAGATAACAATAGTCTCACTAGTTAAGGTTTGACAACAGTGACAAAATAACAATTGCTTGCATTGTCACTTTCCAACATTAATAATTCCAACAATAATAATTAATTACTAATTATTAGTGATTAATAGTGTTATCTTAATGATTAATAGCTAGAAAATTGGAATACTGACATCATTAAATTATCATTAACATAATTACTAATAGCTTTCAAGATACTAAACCTATCATAAGAACATCTTCATCAGTAGATAATCAAACACAATTTTATAACATCACCATTCCAAATTTAACAAATTAATGATCTACATCTCAAACTATGTTACTAACCACATTTAAAACTAAAATTACCAATATATAGTATAATAAATTTAATAAAAGCATATGATAACATCTATTAATCTTTTAGTCTAATTTAACAAACCAATTAGTATAATTACTAGTTAAGGATTGTGTAGAAGAAAGAATCTAGCATAGTAAGGAAGTTGTATATGATTTTATGTCTGAGCTAATTAAACATGGGTTGAAAGTAATGATGGCATACTCTGATAACTTCTAGAACACTTATGTAGGTGAATTTAGAGCTCTCAAAGAGCATACTCTAATTGGGGACATAATTAATGAAAAAAATTATGGGATGAAGCTAAAAGATTCTATTTCCGTGTATGATTCCAAGAAAGTGAAAAAAATGCTCAAGAAGAATCAATAATTTTAGGAAGAGCTTGCAGAGGACATGGACTACCTGGATAAGGAAGAAATAGGGGAAATCCAAGTCATTCTAAGTAGTGATGATGGATCACTAATTTCTTTGGAACAATGGAGAGAAACACTAGAAAATGAGCTTCCTCAAGATTTGGATGATATCAATGATGAGAATCATGTACTACATAACATGAAGGTCATTACAGATAAATTATACAGGAGAGAATACACTATGCTACACCTTTTCACTAACATGGATACCTTCAAAGAATAAGAATATATTGAGCACATAGGAACTATTACTTTGTTTCTTCTAAGGAGTTAAAGATGTGTTATTATTAAAAACAAATGTAATTAAGATGTGTATTTTCATCAAGGGACATCTAGTTCAAGTAGGGTGGTTCTTCCTTATATAAAGAAGTATTTTTTTAATTTTCAAAAGAAATCATAAGGGATTTGAGTTTTTGGGACAAGAAAGACATTTTTTGGAACCAAATTTGCTAGTTTTGGAACATCCAAAGGGAAATGTGGGAGTTTCACCAATGGTATTTGCAAGATGATTACATCAGGTTATATTCAATGATCTTTCCACCTGCTCTCTACAAAAAAAAATTTCTTGAAGTCATGAATGCAGAGCATATATGAAAATATAGTGGGCCTAGCTAGTAGAATTATCATAAAGTATCAATATATCAGTGACATGATGAATAGTGAGCCTTTGACAGTCCTCTAAATATGAAAAACATAAAAAGGAAGTCTAAAATGCATGAATAATAGCCACAAGGGTACCATGGTTACATCCTACAACATTGAAGAGGGCATTTTTGGTTTACCAAGCAATCAAAAGATGCCCAATGATAGAAGATAGTCATGATCCAGAAGAACCAAAGAGAATTGAGAAGGTCATTTAGACCCTTCACTCAACATGGTCGTCAAGGGTGGTAAAATATGAAGTCTTTCAATTGAACATGACAACAAAGAAGAAAGAAAAATTACTCTTGAGAAAACAATTAAAGAGCTTAAAGAGCACAAATATCAAATATGGTGAAGAAAAAAATCCCCATTTCTTCATCCTCCATGGTAGTCTAATCAGATGCAAAGCCTTTGAAAAAGAGGGTGAAAGAGACCTCAAGATAGAACCTACAAGAATCAAAACTGAGAGAATGTTGAGTGGAACTTTTGGACAGACTCATACAGAATATGTGAGGAACTTTATAACATTAATGAAAAGGATTGTGTCATAAATGATACCCTAATTAAGAAAGATACATTAATATATAGATATAAGTGTATGTACGGGTTGCATGTTATTCTAGAACATTTTTGTTGTTTGCTTGTAAATTTTTCTTACAATTTTGAAGTCAATATTAAAAACCAATTTATGGCGGGAGAAAACTGTACCACTACCACAATGTAAATTGTTATCTGCCAAATTATTTGGCTGACAAAATTATAACATGCCTTTTCTATTTTTATTCTTCAGAATCTGTTATTATTCTGAATGTGGATTATACAGAATAATAACAGATTTTGAAGAATACAAATAGAAAAGACATGTTATAATTTTTTCAGCCAAATGATTTGGCAAATAACGATTTACATCATGGTAGTGGTACAGTTTGCTCTCGCCATAAACTGCTTTTTTAATATTGACTTCAAAACTATAGGAGAAATTTACAAGCAAACATCAGAAACACTCTAGAATAATGTGTAACCAATACATACACTTATATCTCTATATTAATGTATCTTTCTTAATTAGGGTATCATTTATGACACAATCCTTTTCATTAATGTTATAAAGTTCCTCACATATTATGTATGAGTCTATCCAAAAGTTCCACTCAACATTCTCTCATTTTTTATTATTGTAGGTTTTGTCCCGAGGTCTCTTTCACCCTCTTTTTCAAAGGCTTTGCATTTGATCAGACTGCCATGGAGGATGAAGAAACGGGGAATTTTTTCTTCACCATATTTGAAGGGTTAAAGAAATCTGGGAACTCAACCATATCTACATGAGCTATTTCCTTTGTTGTTGCAAGTGCTTTTCCCCTATCTTGAACATCAATTTGTGACAGGAATATCAGTAAAACTATCAGAATAACTCCAAAACCCTAAATAAAAGAACATAATAATATAACATTTTTCAATTATCTAATTTGTACAATTACAATAAGGTTTACCTTTGCTGAGGAATGGGTGAGTGGAGCATCCCTGCCGCCTCTATCATGTGGGGGATCCATGTCATCGTGTGACAAAGATTAAATATAAAAACTTTAGCGAACTGTAAGCAATAGACTTAGCAAAAAAAATATTAATAAAATGGTATATTGGAGTCATAAACTTGAGGTTAGTTTAAACGGTATATAGTACTTACCCCCCTCCCCCCATGATAGTAACTTTTCTTTTATCCATGCGATTCAAATGGTAATTTATTAGCAGTTCTTCCCCTACACTTACTGATTTTATCGCACAAACAAAAACACGATTCCCCTAACGCGCCTCAAATATGCAATTGTGTTGCTTATTAGTTGTCGCAGGTCATGTACTATTTATAAAACCTGCAATATTCCTTTTTGTTTTGGTCTCCCATCAATGTACATAAAAAATCTTTTACTTTGACCATTTTCTTTCCATTGTATATAATTTTCTGATAGTGCATACCTACGCATACTTTTTTATATTGAGCAATCCACATCCAATCATGGCAATTGTAACAAGGTTCGACAAAATCCATCAATTCAACAACTTTTTTGTAACATACATTTATCCCATCAATGGAAAATAGGCCCAAACCATGTAATGAGGATGGAGCTATGCGATATATCCTCTTGTTAACACAAAAATCAGTGTTAATTGGAGGTAGCTCCTTGGGTGCCCATTCTTTCTCAAGATGTGTGTACTAAAAGGGAACCTTGATGTCGCCTTTGGTCTCATCATCATAAGAAGATGACCCCCCCTTTAGAAAGGAAAAATTGCATGTGTTTATTGAATAATTTTCTAATTTTTTGATCTCCAGTTGTTCTCCCTATTTTAGTCATACTACGTGTCAAACTTTTGTCTACCATTCCCGCATTTCCCTCATTCTAGGAAGATAGATCTGACAAGTACCTATTTGGTGTTTCCTAAAATCCATCAAATGATATATATAGCTTGTAGTACTGTTAAATCATGAGAAAGTTAATACCTCATTATTAAACCACTCAATGAATATGGGCGTAAAGAGAAAGAAAACAATTAATAAACAATTTTTATAGGGCATATTGACTTATACCTGCTGATCAATGTCACTATCCAGGATCCTCATCAAAGGGGTTAAATTTTGTGCATATGTGAATCATTTATCTTAAGTTAGCTAAAAATTACATGATACATATGCTACAAATTATGTACAAGACAACATGAACAATATGCAAGATCATAAACATGAACAAATTACCTTTACCTTATACATGGAATGCAATATTGTCAATAGAAGGGGTGATGATGTGTGTAGTCAACTACCTATTTCCAAAATGGTTGACAATCAAACAAAATATATACATGTAATTAGCATCAATTAATTGAGCATCATAAGCAATACATTGGTTATCATAAATTACATATGTTGTAATCATTAGAATTGAACACGATGAATTAATTATACCATGTCATTAGTGTTGAATACATCAATAAATCAATATTAAATATATATACTAATCAACATAAATATATATAAATAATTAAATCACATACCTTGTACATTTCAATTCATGTCATTGATCATCTTCATCATCATCATCATCATCATCATCATCATCATCATCATCATCATCATCATCATCATCATCATCATCATCATCATCATTATCATCATCATCATCATCATCATCATCATCTTCATCGCCACCACCACCACCACCACCATCATCATCATCATCATCATCATCATCATCACCACCACCACCATCATCATCATCACCACCACCACAATATTCTTCTTCTTCTTCATCATCTTCTTCTTCATCTTCATCTTCAGTATCTTCTTCTTCCATCACATTATACTGTATCAGCCTTCCTCTTGGATCATGAATAACAACAAATGACCAACCCAATTTATGTGAAACCTCTATGTAAAACACTTGCTCACTTTGTCTTGGAAGAACATAGGGCTCATCTCCAACTGCCTCAAACAACCTTGTATTAATCATGGTAAATCCATTATCATGTTGAGTAATAGTTCTATCAAGATCATTTTGATTCAGGCATAGCCCATACCATTTTATGATGAATAGAACTAATTTGAAGGAGTTAAAGTCGCACTCAAGTATATCATCCAAGTGTTAGTAATAAGTGAGGGGGGGTGAATCAGTGGCCTCAAAAATTAATCCTTAAATAAACCCTTCAATTGTTATAACCACTAATTATTTCTCAAGTTATCTTCTGTCCTGTAAGATGAATGCCTTGAAAAACTTATATCAATTTACTACTTGTTGGATTACTCTATTAAACCTTCTTATTAATGTTTATCGATAAGCAGTCATCTATTTACCAAAATACAGTAAATATGCAAAGTATACAGAAAGATCGAGAATGATTTATGTAAGATACAAAATAGTAAAGAAGTGAATCATACACACATAACACATGGATTTTAACGTGGAAACCCTATTAAGGAAAAAAACCACTGGGACTGGTACCCCAAATTCTCACTCTTCTGAAGTGAGCCATGTTAAAAGCCAACCCTATTAAAGGTTACAAACACACTGTTAGGTGTGACCTTGTTAGAGGATTTTATACATAGAGGTTTTCACTTAGTATCGAGCATCTAATGCTACCATCTTTGAATTTTCCTCTCTCTTAGACTGTCAATAGGCATCATGCATAGCCAATGCTACTTTCATGAATCAACCTTTTTGGCACTCCTTGAGATGTACCTCAATATATAGAAGACTGTTAAGTCCTGCTCTGTTAAGAGACTTGATGCTTCGATGGTTAAAATGAAACACTATGAAATGTTTCTAATGCAGCTTTGAATTGCAGATTTTTAGATCTATTTAAGTACATTACATCATTGATCAATGTATCAATTCAATTCTTTGTTCTCCACACTTTCTGCTCTGTGATGTTGTGCTCACTATTCGTCGCTGTCTATAGAATTCCTTAGCTCTCCCTTTAGCTTGATTGATCAGGGCTGTATGAAGTTATTCTTCATCATTTTCTCTTTAGCATCCTCTTTCTATTCACACCCCTTAATCCCCTTTTCATGCATTATGAAAATGAATTAAGCTTGTCTCTTATATAGACATGATATTCATTATTTCTTGATTCTTGATTCTTGGCATGAAAAACAATCTAGCCAATTAGATTTAAAGCATAACTTCTAATTTGTCTCATATATATCTTCTTGCCAACTATACAAATCAGATTTAAATCAATCACTTATCTCTGGTCGAATAAAAAAAATTAGAAAACCAGTTAAGTCCTTATTTAGCTCTGCTAGCTAGATATTTTTTCATTTTCTAAACTCTCTGTTTCATCGATCACCATTGCAGTTAGTTGTCGGTGACAACTGACAATTTCATTGGTTAGACTCTAGTTAGCTTCATGATCTCTATCTTTCAGGCAACACTATGGTTTTCTTCATTGGGAAACACTATCTTCTGATCATTGGGTATCACTATGACTGTTCCTCTTTGCTTTACTAATGGTGTGCACTCTGTCGGTGTTGTTTGTCACTCTGTGACTACTTGAATTTTATGTATTTCTGAAAGCATAACCTTGGTTCTTTTGGTTCTCTAAATTATTTGGCTTTATGTATATGACCGTACAGATGATATCAAATTGACATCAATGACAATACAAATCATTAACTGATTTAATGCCTTGCACTATCTTCAACTTAACATTGTCAAACATTCAATCAGTTACATGTCATCAATCTCTCCCTTTGGCATTGATGGAAACATACTATATTATCACACTATACTATTTCTAATACAATATGAAATATATAGTTGAGTTTCATCAAACTACCATTCTTTTGTTTTGATAACCGATAAATGTCTGACCATCTGTAAGCTTTATTTTTAGCTTAGATTTGATTCTTGCACCTCTCTTTATTCTGATGTGTTGTGTCCTCTCCTTGTGTAAATCTCTTTCCCTTGACTTTTTTTCTCTTTTGATGTCTTTCTCTCTTGTCTGCAACTCTCCCTTTGTATAATCTTTTCATACAATTTCTCTCTCTAAGGATAAAATTTCTCCATGTTGGAGTAATGTGCTAATAGATACTTTTTCCTTCTTTCCGGAAGAATGCGTGATAATATGGATAATTTATCTCCCTTTGACAGTAATGCCAAACAAATATCTTACAAATATTTGACATTCATGTCAAACTATCATTTCTCTCCATCCATAATATATTTCTTGAATTTCCCTTATCCATCAGCAATACAACAATATGTTGTGGTTCTAGGTTCCGATATATACATGTCTGTATATAGATGTATCTTTGAAATTCATCTCTTTTCTAGCATCAACATGAATGATATTCTGATAATATGTAGGATGATGCAGCCTTCAGTCTTTTACTGACTGGTAGACAAGGGTTTGACCCCTAGTCTCTTTCTCAAGTACTCAAATGTATCCTTGGATAGTGGCTTGGAGAAGATATTAGCTAATTTTTCTTTTGATTGCACATACTCAAGTATCACCTCTTTTTCTTGAACTTGTTCTCTCAAATAATGATACTTGATGGAAATGTGTTTCATCTTTGCATGCATGACTAGATTCTTGGAAATTTTTATTGCACTGGTGTTATCACAATAGATAATTACTAGTTCTAAGATCTTCATATGCATACCTTCCATCAACTATTTGATCCATGCAATATTTGAGCAATTTGCAGTAGCAGCAACATACTCTGCTTTGGCAGTAGACTGAGAGATGCATCCTTGCTTCTTGCTAATCCATGTGACAAGTCTATCACCCATAAAGAATGATCCTCTAGTTGTGCTCTTCCTGTCATCAAGATTTACAGCCCAATCAGCGTCAATAAACACCTTAAGTTCAAAATTGCCTTCTCTTCTATACCATAAGCCAAATTCCTCAGTGTTCTTGAGATATCCTATAATTCTTTTCACATCATTCATATGTGATTCCCTAGTGTTAGCAAAAAATCTAGCAACAATTCCCACTGCATGTGCAATATCTGGTCTAGTGTGTACAACATACATGAGTTTTCCAATCATTGATCTGTACAAAGTCTAATTTAACTCTGTTGTCTTTTCCTCCTTTGTCAACTTACATCTAGTAGCCATTAGTGTTCCAACTAGTTTGGATTCTTCCATCTTGATAATTTTTAGGACCTCTTTAATGTATTTGGACTGTGTAATGAAAATACCTTTACATTGTTGCATGATCTGTAGACCAAGAAAGAACTTGATCTCTCCGAGCATAGACATCTCAAACTCTTTACTCATCTCATTAGAAAATGATTTTCATAGCATATCATTGCCTCCAAATATGATGTCATCAACAAATATTTCAGCAATCAAAGTGTTCGCATCAGTATCTTCCTTCAAATAAAGATTACTATTTTCACTAGTCCTTACAAATCCAATACTTATAAGATAGGAATGAATTCATTCATACCAGGCTCTAGGAGCTTATTTTAATCCATACAAGGCTTTATAAAGTCTACATACCATATTTCCCTTGTCTGGATCTACAAACCCTTCTGGTTATTCAATGTATACCTCTTCTTCAAGTATTCCATTTAGGAATGCAGACTTGACATCCATTTGATATACCTTGAATCCTTTATATGCAACATAAGAAAGTAATATTCTCACTCCTTCTAGCCTAGAAATAGGTGCAAAAGTTTCTCCATAGTCAATACCTTCCTCTTGTGCATACCCCTTGCATACTAGTCTTGCTTTGTTTCTTGTGACTTCTCCATTCTCATTCAGCTTATTTCTAAATATCCATTTTGTACCGATGACATTCTTGTCATCTGGTCTTGGCACAAGTGACCATGTTTTGTTTTTATCAATCTTATAAATCTCATCATTCATATCACTTATCCATTCTTCATTATCAAGTGCAACATTGACAGATTTTGGCTAAAACTCACAAATTAAGCAATTTGAGTTTAAGGAATTACTTCTTGTTCTTTTATCATCTTTCTTATCTCCTATCATCTGGATCTCTGGATGGTTCCTTCTTACATATATTGCAAGTACAGGGTTAGCTCTTTTTCTATCAGCTTGATCATCATTTTTTCCATCATTTTGTTCTTCATCACCTTGCACATTATTTTAATCATGATCTTGACCATCGGTATTTGCAGCCTTACCGTCGGTTGCAATATTTTTGTTATTATGTATTTAAGAACTTTTTCTCAGGAGCTCTACATTGTTGGTAGGGTAGGGTGTCAGGTTCGTCATTGTAAGTGAACTTATTGTAGTCCTCTAGTTCTTTAGTGCTTTTATGTTCATTCTTATCTGCAAATTCATCTATCTTTACATTTGCACTTTCAATAATTTTGTTAGAGGCTTTGATTAGACATTTGTAAGCCTTGCTCTTGGTATAATACCCTAGAAAAATTCCTTCATCGCTATTGGAGTCAATTTTTCCATTTCTATCATCTTTTAAGATATAACATTGACTTCCAAAATTTTTGAAATAACTTACATTGGGTGTGTATCCATACCATAGCTCATAAGGTGTCTTTTTGGTGTCTTTCTTCAATTGTACTCTATTCAAAGTGTAAATAGCAGTACTAAAAGCTTCCCTCCAGAGGATTTGGGTGATGCCTTTCTCTATCATCAGTGTCCTTGCACAGTCAACTATGGATCTGTTCCTTCTTTCAGCAATTCCATTCTGCTGTGGTGTCCTTGGTGCAGATACCTATCTTTTGATTCCATGCTCATTACAAAATTTAGTGAATTCATCTGATATAAATTCTCCTCCTCTATCTGATCTCAAATATTTTAGATCATTACCTCTTATTTTCTCTACCATAGCCTTATACCATTTAAACATCTTAAATGCTTCTGATTTATCTTTTATAAACATAACTATCATCATTCTAGAATAATAATAAAAAAAGAGAATAAAATATCTATCTCCATAGTAACTCTTTGTCCTCATAGGTCCACATGAATTATTATGGACTAATTCTAGAATTGCATCAGATGTATGGGTTTTTCTTTTGAAACTAGACTTTGTCATTTTACCTATTTGACAATTCTTACACATGATATTGTTGAGCTTGGTCATCGTCGGTAGGCCTCTAACATTTCTCTTTTTGCTAATTTGTATCATGTTGTCGAAGTTCACATGACACAGTATTTTGTGCCATAACCATATGTCTTCGTTTGTAGCAATCAAACAAATGGAGTCAGTATCATTCAGGTAGAATAAGTTACCTTTTGTCTACTCACCGATACCAATCAGATTTCCAGATGTGTTGAAGATCTTTGCCTTCTTATTTTCAAATGCTACTTTGTGACCTTAGTTATTCAATTGAGAAACACTCAATAGATTATAATTCAATCCATTTACCCAATAAGCATTCACACACTTTATCTGGTTATTCAAAATTATTGTTCCTCTACCTTCAACTAGACAAGGTGTGTCATTGCCTATTCTTACTGAATCACCTTTATAGTATTCAAAAGTCTCAAAATTTTACTTATCACTATTCATATTGTGAGTGCAACCACTATCTATGATCCAAACATCATTTTTTCTAATTTTAGATATGAGAGATGTTTCTACATACCTTTCTTCATCATCATCTGAATCATCTTGTACAACCACAAACACCATCTTGATGTCTTCATCAGAATTAGTGTCAGTATCATCATCCTTGCATTTTGCTAGGTAACTGGCCTTCTTTCCTTTGTACTTATAGTCTTGAGTATCTCTTCTTTCTGATTGTCAGTAGCTTCTGTAATCACCTCTATCAGACTTCTCAAAATATCTGTCATTACTTCTGTTAGTACATCTTGCAGAAAAGTTTCCAATCTCTTTGCAATTAAAACAAGCAAGTGGTAATTTACCTTTGTATTTACCTTTTCCTCTCTGCATTCTTCTGGCCATAAGTGCTTCAATTTAATCAAGATCATCTTCTTCATTTTCACTATCACTATCTTTTCTCATAGTGTTTTTGTGACTTTATTTACTTATTCTCATAGAAGTTTTGAATGAAGACTCTATGTTTGGTAAGACACTATTATCAAAGTTATTCATCTCAAATGAAATCAGTCTTCCAATTAAACTATCTAGAGTAACATTTCTATTTGCTACTGCTCTCATTTCTTGAATGGCAGATACTCTAATAGCATAAGTAGGCAGTAAGGTTCTTATAATTTTACTTACCACTATATCTTCTTCTAGTACACCTCCAACTCCTCAGATAGCATTGACTACTTCTTTGATTCTTGTGTTGTACTAAGTGATTTTTTCACCTTCTTTTACTTTGAGATCATCAAACTTTCCTCTAAGGATTTTTTCCTTGGCTCTCAAAACATTTTTTTCACCACCATGTACAAACTTCAATTTATCCTACATCTGATTTGCAGTTTTGCATTCTTTGACATCTTCAAATTCAGCATCAGAGAGTGAGGAAGCAAGCTCTATCATCATGCCATTGTGTTCATGCTTCTCTCTCATTTTTTCAACTATTGGTTCTCCTGTGGGAAACACATATTTAGTTTCTAGGAATTGAGTAACATCATTACCAATACCTGATAAGTGGAGTCTTATCCAGCTCTGCCATGTGGAAAAATTATCTTTGTTCAGCTTGGGCACATCTCATTTGTTCATATTGTGATCTTTGGCTTAGGTCTTGAAACCTTCCTTCTAAGCACACAAGCTCTGATACCAATTGTTAGTAATAAAAGAGAGGGGGGGTGAATCAATGGCCTCAAAAATTAATCCTTAAATCAAACCTTCAACTCTTATAACCAATAATTATTTCTCAAGTTATCTTTTGTCTTGTAAGATGAATGCATTGAATAACTTATATCAATTTACTACTTATCATATTACTCTATTAAACCTTCTTCTTAATGTTTACCAATAAGAAGTCATCTATTTACTGAAATACAGTAAATATGCAAAGTATACCAATATATCCAGAATGATATATGTAAGATACAAAATAGTAAAGAAGTGAATCATACACACATAACACATGGATTTTAATGTGGAAACCCTGTTAAGCGAAAAAACCACTGGGACCAGTACCCCAAATTTTCACTCTTTTGAAGTGAGCCCTGTTAAGAGCCAACCTTGTTAAAGGTTACAAACACACTGTTAGGTGTGACCTTGTTAGAGGATTTTATACATAGAGGTTGTCACTTAGTATCGGGCATCTAATGCTGCCATCCTTAAATCAACCTCTCTCTTAGACTGTCAATAGGAATTGGGCATATCCAATGCTACTTTCATGAATTAACCTTTTTGGCACTCCTTGAGATGTACCTCAATATATAGAAAATTGTTAAGTCCTGCTCTATTAAGAGACTTGATGCTTCAATGGTTAAATTGAAACACTATGACCTATTTCTAATGCAACTTTGAATTGCATATTTTTAGGTCTGTTTAAGTAAATTACCTCACTGATCAATGTATCAATTCAATTCTTTGTGCTCCACACTTTCTGCTCTGTGATGTTGTGCTCACTGTTCGTCGGTGTCTGCAGAATTTCTTAGCTCTCCCTTTAGCTTGATTGATCAGGACTATATGAAGTTATTCTTCATTAGTTTCTCTTCAGCATCCTCTTTCTATTCATTCCCCTTAATCCCCTTTTAATGCATTACAAAAATGAATTAATCTTGTCTCTTATATAGACATGATATCCATTGTTTCTTGATTCTTGATTCTTGGCGTGAAAAAAAATCTAGCCAATTAGATTTAAAGAATAACTCCTGATTTGTCTCGTAGATATCTTCTTTCCAACTATACAAATCAGCTTTAAATCAATCACTTATCTCTAGTTGAATAAAACAAAGTAGACAACCAGTTTAGTCCTTATTTAGCTCTGCCAGCTAGATTTTTTTTCATTTTTTGAACTCTCTATTCTGTCGGTCACCATTGCAATTAGTTTTCGGTGACAAATGACAGTTTCGTCAGTGAGACTCTATTCAGCTTCATGATCTCCTTCCATCGAGAAATACTATGGTTTGGTTCATTGGGAAACACTATCTTCTAATCATCAGGTATCACTGTGACTGTTCCTCTTTTCTTTTACCAATGGTGTGCACTTCGTCGGTGTTGTTTATCACTCTGTGGATACTTGACTTTTATGTATTTCTGAAAGCATAACCTTGGTTCTTTTGGTTCTCTAAAGTCTTTGGCTTTATGTATATGACCATATAGATGATATCAAGTTGACATCAATGAAAATACAAATCATTAATTGATTTAATGCCTTGCATTATATTTGACTTAACATTGTCAAACATTCAATTAGTTACATGTCATCACCAAGATGTCATAGTATTGATTTTTAGATTTTTGAGGATGTATGTCATTTCTAGATGAAATATTAGTGACCTCAAAGACTGTAGTTATCCCAAAATCATAATTTTTCTTAGTGTCATCCAAATTTTTTATGCAAAATTTGTGGCTATGATAGTACATAGCTTTGTGGTGCTTGACCCATAATTTTTCAAGCATGTGAAAAACATTTGCATCATGAGTTGATATGAAACATATGGGTGATGATCACTAATAATTTTTTACGTACCTGCCTACCTCACAAACCATATGCTAGATCAATTACCATTGGTGTAACATTGGAATCACCATTACGATGAGCTTCTCTAACCAATGAAGCAACACCTTTCCATGTTAATGAGAAACCATTTTGTTGGCATCATTCAATCCATGCCGTCATCCAATCAAGATTGTTCGCAATATAAAAATATATTGCATCCCACTCTCGACCAACTATATAAAAAAATAGACCAATTACAAATAAATTATATTAAATATTTATAAGAATTAATTAACTAAAATAACATCTTACAATTACCTCTCACTTTCATCAATCTACCTTTCCTCATCAAGTACTCCCCTTTGAATTTGTTAATCGAGTTGGGATCCCAAATATGATCTACATGGATCTTTGTTGCAAACTTAGGAAGATATTCACTGATGTACACCATGGTCTGGTATACCATATATCCCTCCACCATAGAACCCTCAAGATGTGCTCTCTGTCTAACCAATGCCTTCAAAAATTTCAAGTGCCTTTCAACCATCCACATTGAACTAGTTTGTACAGGTCCACACAATTCAATCTCCTTAACTTGATGTATGAGGTAGTGTTTTTGTGCATTGAAAAAAGTTGAAGGTAGACACTTTTGCATTTACGTGTATAAGATGAGAAATTTTTCTCTTCTAATATTTAATATCTTCTTTATGGATTTAGTTCAATGAAAAACACCTCATGTATTTTCCAAGATCATATATAACTTTTTTGACACTGTTGTCAAAGTGGTGTGGGAGAGATAGATGTAGAATGTACTACAATAATTGTAAAATGATCTTTCAATGTTTTATAAAATAATACAATGAAAACTACATGAATTATATAAATATATAGTGAATACAAAATAACATGAATTACCTTAATAAATGTATGTCAATCGTGTGTTTTCATCCCTGGCCCAAATTCACTTTTCTTTGATATGAGATTATTTATGTTCGCAGCAAATCCCGTGGGAAAACATTTTTTTTGTATGACTTCTTTTATAGCATTGCTCTACTCCTTTGACAATAACCAAGTAAGGGCACATATATCAATCTGGTGTCCTTTTTTATTTGATCAAATGAAATTTTTCATTTTATGGTTAGATTCCTTAATGTCACTACGACTATGTATCATAATTCTGATACTACTCTGTCGGGAAAGCGACACAGAACGGTGTTGCAGTCTTGGTGTCAGATTCACAGATGGCTAGTATGTCTGTCGTTATGGTGATGGTACTGACCATCACAATATGCATTAGCTACAATGGTTAACATGGTATCATTACACATTACAAGTGTCACAATTATGACAGGTATGCAACTTATATGTTGTGCATGCGACGTCCAGCTATTAGAATATTCTGACATCTAGACGTCACATTTAGTGCTTTGGCATCGATCCTTCTCTGAGTACCATTGCAATTGGGATGGTATTGACCATCACAATATGCACCATCTGGGATGGTCAACCTACCCTTGTTACATATTATGGGTGTCGCAATCACAATGCGTATGCAACAGATATGTTGTACATGTGACATCCAGCTATCGGCAATTTCTGACATCTAGATGTCCCATGTAGTGCTTTAGCGTCGGTCATTCTCTAAACACCGTTGCAATTGAGAAAATATGCTATATTTTAAAATATATATATTGAGCTTCTCTTTGTTTATAGAATATTTTAACATACTTTGCTTAACAGGGCCAACCACGT
>MU224521.1:65935-97368 GCA_018584345.1 Thuja plicata
TATCCTTGACACGATGATACAAAAGTGAAAGGTATGGTGCACAGGCACCCAAGAACATTGATGCCTCCATAGAAATGTTTAAAGCATGTTTTGCATTCCTATCATTGAAAAAACATTGATATTGTAGAATAACATATATTCTATTCGAATGCAAATACAATTTGTTGTGTGTAAAAAATATATGTGGGAAATGTGATTAATGATGGATCACATCTCTTGTAACTATTTCTCATGATCACCCTTTGTCATCCATCACCATGATGAGAAAGAGTTACAGAGACAAGATTGATGATGGATCACATCTTCTATAATATTTATTATCCTAATGATGGATCATATAATGTGATCGAAAATGTTGATAAGAAAAGTGACACGTAATCAAATCCAGAAACAACCAAGAAAATATTATTTGTTTAGCTTCAAATCAAGTTGAACTTTGATATCTTCAATTGAAACAATGAAATGAAAAAAATTTGAATAGAAAAGAGTCCTCATAGTTAATGAGAGAAATGATATTTCCCTAGTTTATTTAAGTGATTTAAGAACATTTTTAGCAATATCTTAATTAAGTTGCATAAATTTGTTGTGGAAAATTGTGGATTATATTACAATTTACTTTCACTTAAATCTTAAACTTTTTTGAGGATGTTGATAAATTTTTTTACTCTAATTGATACATTGTCAAATGTTACTCACCATAGAGAGACACTGCCATCCTCATGAACTCTAGTTATGTCATTTTATATAAGGTCTACCCATTTTAGCAAACTTAAAGGATTGTGGCTAATATTCATTGTTCCATTCAATTGATTGTTTTTCATTTGTACTATCTCAAGTGTTTCGATATTAAAAATGGTCGATGAAGCTTGTCCAGATATATTGCAATCATCCATAACCCTGAAACAAGAAAATAAATTATAAGACTTTTCATCTATATTTCCCTTTCTTCTACAATTGAAATTGTATATCTAAATAACTTACAATGTGTTGAATTTTTGAAAGCTTGTCATCCATTGAGGGACTATGGACGTATCAAAGGAATTGTTGCTCAAGTCCCTAGGACACCAAAAGAGTTAGAGATATTACAATAATAAAATAAAATAAACACATGTTTAAATGTTTCATCCACTTACATGTATTGGAGCATATTTAGTGCTGATAAATCAAGTATGCCACCTCTAAATTATTATTTGATAAATTCCTATAAACAACACGTAACAGATTCATCTTCTCGTTGAAGAGTTCAGATGCATTTTTTCCTGAAAGTTTGTTTAGGTTGAAGTGGCTTCAAAAAGCACAAGCAATATTCCAGTAGCTATTTTAACCATTAGTAATCATATGACAACACTCTATTTTTATAGTCTAGTATAAATACATTTTTATTATTAAAGTTAAAAAAGATTTTGAAGAGTTTTGAAACTCTTTACAAAGAAACACTATCTAAAAGATAGAATATTTCATTTCTAAAGCATCAAAACTCATTTAAATACATTGTAATGTCTTATTACTTACAAGTGATTTTCATACATCAATAACTTAGCTAAATCAATCATAAGGTATATAAAACTAGTTTCATAAAGAGAGGCAAACTATGTAAAATATTGGTAAGGGGTGGCAAGACCAAGGAAGAACTCAAAAGTACAAGACATAAAGGCCAGACCTAATGCCTTGGGGGCTCATCATAGATGGCCTTGCCTACATAACTCATAGAGACATCATAGTTCGGGTTTAACTTTAAAACCAGTCTTTTAAAGGATGGTAGAACTGGTTACGCAACCCCTTTCTAGGGTAGAGTCCCTAGACAGTGTCTCCATTGGCTGTCACCCAATTAGGTGAACAAGGATGAGATCCTAATTAGATTCTACCTACAAATAAGTTATACATAGACCTCCTCATAAGGTTACCTACCCAACGGTTCATAACTACGATGGAGAACCAATTCTTGTAAGCTTTTAAGGTAATATACATGATCCCAAACCTACAAGATTTATAATTGTATGAGAGGAGATACATATTACCTAATTCTATGACCGTGAGTAAAGGGCCACACTGACATTTAGATATTCCTAAAAAATATCAGTGGCCACACTTACATTATTAACCAATATTATATAAGTCATAAACTAGCTACTGTTTACACTAATAATCAATATCCCTTCCATGTTGGCGTGTTAAATAGATCACTAATAACACAAAGTTGTACTTGACTAATGCCAACGATCCCTCCTAGAGTTGATACTTGATAGTATTTTTTACTTAATAGGTAATATCCCTGGATTAGTTTGACTTACTATGTAATATCGTTGTTTTGGTATTATCACTGCCACATAACACGGTCACCTTATAATTATCGTTGTTGTATATTCCATCATTGTTTAAGAAAGGAGATTATTGTTAGAGGTTCACTGTTATGGAGATGATTTTTTTTTCTTCTTGGATCATTGTGTTCCTAGCCCTTAAGCCTGAGAGGGTGTTTGAAGACTTAGAGTGGGTGAGTCCAAGTTGAAGAAGTGTCTTAACATCTTTCTATTTTGACATTTTCTTGTTGAGAGATTAGTGTAATGTCCCCTGCTAGGTTGGACATAGTTATTACATATATAATTTGAACTTATGTTGTATGTCCCAAGAACACAATAATTCAATTTAAAATATTCATAAATATGAAGTAACATTAGTTCTTTTATATCCCATCATATTACTATTTGGCTTAGTGAATGGAAGGTGTAGGTCTTATCCAAGTTTCCTAGAGACCAGCAAATGGACTCTCTCAAAGTTTACAAGTCCATATCCATATCATGAAGGCTTTCAAAATGTTGACCCCTACCATTTATTGGGATAAGATCCATTGCTTGGATTTATACAAGCCCCTCCTTGGTTACACTTTAGTCCCTTCCTCTTCAGGTAATAAATAGTAACAAATCTGAACATGGACAAATATGATTATGAATCCATTATTATATATATATATATATATATATATTGGTAAATAGATTTGTATTCTCAAAACACTTGCACAAAATGACTCCTAAACACCCAAGGTTGAAAGACAAATTGCAACACAACAGTTGGGTCACTTCGCTATTGAAAAAGCGTAAGCGCCCTCTGAATTATCCAGGTATAGCTCCCCGTGTAAGATTTACAATGAATTAACTAAACTATAATCGGTAATGCTTTTAACCTGAAAGAAATAAAGGTTTACAAACATCTATCCGTAAACACAAGATAGATGCGAAGAGACTAATTAACTGAAAAGAAATGAACAACCAATGCTACAAAGCTCATTTTCCTAAATGTTGCATTACAAAAAGAAACTAAGAGAGAAAGATGAATGGTTCTTTCCAAATACATGAAAAACTATAGCATAAAGTCCATAGATGATCATGCTGATCAGACGTAACACATACGCATTCAAAGGAAACCAATATCATTCAAAGATAAATATAATCAGAAAACGAGTATCTAAACTCAAAGTTTTAGTATGCTAATATTTTCCTTCTTTGAACACAACAAAATAACAAAGATTCTGTTGTTCCTATACATTAATCATTGTCTAAAAATAAAATCCCTCTTTCCCTGCATAACAATAAAAATCCTAATCTATCCCTGCCCTGGCACAAAGTCTCTCGGGTCAGGCGAAATCTGGAACCCTTGCAAAGGGTGATCTTTTACATTAAATAGAACTCTGGAAAGTCTCCTTTCAGTTTCTATAACTGATAAATGGTTATGGCACTGGTTCTTAGGAACAAGAAAATGACTCATCCTTTGCTTTATAAAAATTGTTTTATAACCATGCGAATACAAGACTTCTACAACATAGGCATATCAATAGGTGGCATATGATTTGGTAATGGAAACTTCCTGGAAAACACATGTTGATCATAATTGGGCCCGTGTTGCCATTGCCTTTGATATAGATGTGAGAATTCTATTGAACAACTGCCATACATCTCTGTATCTTCAAGCACCCAACTCGGCCATCTTTGTGTCGCCTTCTAGTAGCAGAATTCTCTAATGCACCTCAGATATGTGCTTGAGTTTATATCCAATTCCAAACTCTTTCCCTTCAAATTTGAAGTGCCATCACGATATCCCTGAGCTTATTTTCAATCAAACACTTTCAATGATATCACAAATCTAGATGTTGTGTATCCTAACTTAATCCATGGGGTATGTGGCTTAAATTCCTCTAGAGAAATTTTAATGATTCTGTCATCTTTTAAATCAATAGATATAATTGCCACCTCCATGTGTCATTTATGGGTATCGTCGAGCATTCACACTATTTCATAGCCTGATTCTTCATGCTGATTTGAGGTACTGCACTAGTCTACATCCTTTGGCATTCTGTCAGACAGTTTACATGCAGTGTTTTCCTCTGAGGAATTGATTTGCAGAAATCTCTTCACTGATACCCTATTTTATTTTATTGATTAAGTTCTTTCATGGTTATGAAGAAATCTCATTCCTCTATGCACCATGTCACTATCCAATTGTACATTTCCATTATGGTGGCTTTAAACTCTTGGACCTTATATGTCAATCCATACACATCAAAAGCTGATGGGCTACTATTTTTATGACTGCATTATGTATCGCGCAGGCTCTCTTTGGTGTTTGTCAAAGACATGGACCGCATTTGTCTAATGAAATGTATTTCGGTATTATTTATATAACTTCCATATTTGTGGAATAGATTTTTATGTTTGATTCAACCATTGAGATCCCCACATTTTGTAAAACCATAAATTAGTGGAAAAATTATTTTGGGAGCCCAGGATGTGGAGTTTAGTGTATCACATGCTTTTCAAACATAGGTGAACATGCCATCAATAGTCCAATTTTTTATATCGCCAAAGCTCTTTAGCATTGAGCTTGAACACTGAATTTCATCTTCCATTTATTGAGTATGACTACATACTATTTCCATGTCCATATAAAATACTTCAATCCCTGTGTTTCAAGATTCCTATTCAAAGAAATTATGCATGATTCACATTGATTTCATTGCATCATGAGGTGGAGATTGACTGACAGCTAATGAAATTTTGGTTTGGAGTGATATACATATTCCCTGGAGATAGCTCTAACATTATGGCCTTTGAAATTTTTACTGAAACTTGTAATTTTGTGACTAATGAGTTGAGCTCTGAATTGGGTTGGATCTCTTTGATGTTCTAAACCAATAATATCTAAGAGTTTGGGCTAGGTAGCTGCACCTCTGAATTGGATCATTGAACTTTAAATCTCTGAAACTCTGAATCTACAAATCTGCAAATTGAACCACTTCAAACTACTTTGAAATTACTTCAAAGAGGTTCAAGACCCTAAACTGAAAGTTTTATTACTAGGGTCTATATGGGTACCAGCATGGGCTCTAACTGTGGGACTATTTTTGACACAAAAATAGAGAACTCCATCAATCTTTGGGAAAAGAATAGTGCCTAGCATCCATTGGGTAGAAGGGTCACCAAGGAAAGAAAAATTGGGAGTTGCTTGCAATGTAGGAGGAGGGGAGCAGGGTAGACGACAAGCCAAAACAAAACCGGAAACAAGCAGGCTAAGCTAAACACGACCAAAACTCACAAAGCAAGAACTTATTTACATACATATACATAGGCAGGAAGCTCCTACCACAATAGCCAAAAGAAAGAAAAACTTACACAAAGCCATCCACTGGCTGGGAGAAATAAGAGCCCTTCCAGAGCAGCAAATCGTGTCTCAATAAAAAGAGAACATTATTCCACATTTCAAACGAGCTATCTACAAGCTGAAAGTTAACTGAGGAGATTTTCCAACATGCAGTTTTAATTTTTCATCATTGCAAAATTTATTTTCAAATTGGCAATATTCTCCAATGAGTTGATCACCAGTTTCACAACACAGCAAATTACTTTCATCTTTTCTATTGAAAACAAAAGATTCAAAATCTGGTGACAAGGTGTTAAATCTTTCACAAATAGAAAATTTTGAAGCAAGAAGACTATTCTCAGTTTCAAATCTAAAGCTTTTCAAATCCAGAGAGAAAAATAATTTAGATGCACCTTTATCATCTTTATTCATGAGTTCTTGAGTGCCATTATGATCAACCTCATCTTTTGAAAGGTCTCTTTGTTTTATCACTGCTTCAGATTTAATCAAGCATCTCCCTCGCTGAGATATACATCAAAATGAAAAATAGTCGGAGAGAGAAATGCCACACACTTCTTCACCATTCATCAGTTTTTGCTCTCGCTGAAACACTACATCATGCTGACTAGAATTAGTAACCAGGAAGGTATTAGCAACCTCAAAGGTAAAGCTCTCATGTTCTGGAAAAAGAACAGCCAAAGACAATTCTTCATTTGACTTGTCTACAGCAAGCCTTCCCCTTTCAACTAGTAGATTTAGGCTGGTCGTTAGCTCATCTGATTGAGTAACACACTCCTCATCACCTTCGGTACACGGACAATAGAATCCTATCATCCTTGAAGAATTATCTTCAGCCAACAAGGGTTCTTGAAAATCTTCATCATTAAAGATAGTTAGATTATGAACTATAGAAATATTGGGAGTAGATTTAGCTGCTTCTAGAACATGCCTCTTCTGTGTAGTTTTCTTTTCAATATAATGTTGCTTCCCACAAAGGTATCCTTTCATTTGTGGATTTTTTATAGACTTTAGTCCACTAAGAATCAAATTATCAACCAACTTGATCGCTTCCCTTTGCGCATTTACCAAATTTTGCACTTTAAGATGTTTTAACCAAAATCTGACTTCAACCTCCATTACAGTAGTAAATATGTCTAATTGATTGTTTTCACTAGGCTGGTGAGCTAGAGGAATTTTACCAATGCTCCTATTGAATCTATCAACAAACTCCCTTATAGATTCATCTTCTTTTATATGAATTTGAAAAATATTCATCAGCAATTGATAAACATTGATTACATGTTGAAATCTCTCAAGAAATTTTACCATAAGAACATTCCAACTGGTGATACATCCATCTTGCAGATTTTGAAACCATTCTACAGCATTTCCCACAAGACTTTGAACAAATAGTCTAACAAATATATTTTCTTCTTGCACGCCAAGAATCCCGCATGCAACAGTGACTGCTTTGATGTGATCATTTGGATCCTGAGATTTGTCTCTGAAAAACATGGGAAGGTACTCCCTGGATCCTTTAGGTAGGGCTGAATACTGAGCCAAGGCAAATGGTCCAATACAAGCCCCCCATGGTTGAATGGTAGCTATAGTCATAATACACACCGACACTCTTCTACCAAAGACTCAACAGATTTAAAACATAGAGTCGCCAACCTCCATCCCTGGGGAGGTACCTTCAAATTTCTGAGAAAAGAAAACACCGAGACTGCGATTCCTTTCCCCAGTAGAGTCACCAAAAATATATTGGTAAACAGATTTTTCTTCTCAAAACACCTACACAAAATGACTCCTAAACACCCAACGCTGAAAGACAAATTACAACACAACAGTTGGGTCACTTCAATATTGAAAAAGTGTAAGCGCCCTCTGAATTATCTAGGTACAGCTCCCCGTGTAAGATTTACAATGAATTAACTAAACTATAATTGGTAATTCTTTTAACCTGAAAGCAATAAAGGTTTACAAACATCTATCCGTAAACACGAGATAGATGTGAAGAGACTAATTAACTGAAAAGAAATGAATAATAAATGCTACAAATCTCATTTTCTTAAATGCTGCATTATAGAAAGAAACTAAGAGAGAAAGATGAATGGTTCTTTACATGAAAAACTATAGCACAAAGTCCATATTTGATCATGTTAATCAGACGTAATAGATACGCATTCAAAGGAAACCAATATCATTCAAAGATAAATATTAATCAAAAAATGAGCATCTAAACTCAAAGTTTTAGTATGCTAATACTTTCCTTCTTTGAACACAACAAAATAACAAAGATTCTACTATTCTTGTACATTAATCATTATCTGAAAATAAAATCCCTCTTTCCCTGCATAAAAATAAAATTCCTAATCTATCCCTGCCCTGGCACAAAGTCGCTCAGGTCAGACAGAATCCGGAACCCTTGCGAAGGTTGATCTTTTGCATTAAATAAAACTCTGGAAAGTCTCCTTTAGGTTTCTGTAACTGATAAACGGTTATGGCACCGGTTCTGGAGAATGAGAAAATGACTCATCCTTTACTTTTATAAACATTGTTTTATAACCATGTGAATACAAGACTTCTACAACATAGGCATATCAATAGGTGGCATATGATTTGGTAATGGAAACTTCATGGCAAACACGTGTTGATCATCATTGGGCCCGTGTTGCCATTACCTTTGATATAGATGTGAGAATTCTGTTGAATAGCTGGCATACATCTCTGTGTCTTTAAGCACCCAACTCGGCCATCTTTGTGTTGCCTTCTAGTAGCAGAATTCTCTAATGCACCTTAGATCTGCGCTTGAGTTTATATCCAATTCCAAACTCTTTCCCTTCAAATTTGAAGTGCCATCACGATATCTCTGAGCTTATTTTTAAGAAAACACTTTTGATGATATCACAAATCTAGATGTTGTGTATCCTGACTTGATCCATGGGGTATGCGGCTTAAATTCCTCTAGAGAACTTTTAATGATTCTGTCATCTTTTAAATCAATAGATATAATTGCCACCTCCATGTGTCATCTGTGGGTATCACCGAGCATTCACACTATTTCATAGCCTGATTCTTCATGCCGATTTGAGATACTGCACTGGTCTACATCCTTTGGTATTCTGTCAGACAGTTTACATGCAGTGTTTGCCTCTAAGGAATTCATTTGTAGAAATCTCTTCACTGATACCCTATTTTATTTTATTGATCAATTTCTTTCATGGTTACAAAGAAATCTCATTCCTCTATGCACCATGTCACTATCCGATTGTACATTTCCATTATGGTGGCTTCAAACTCTTGGAACTTATATGTGAATCCATACGCATCAAAAGCCGATGGGCTACTATTTTTATGACTGCATTATGTATCGCATAGGCTCTCTTTGGTGTCTGTCAAAGACATGGACCACATTTGTCTAATGAAATGTATTTTGGTATTATTTATATAACTTCCATATTTGTGGAATAGATTTCTATGTTTGATTCAACCATTGAGATCCCCACATTTTGTAAAACCATAAATCAGTGGAAAAATGATTTTGGGAGCCTGGGATGTGGAGTTTGGTGTATCACATGATTTTCAAACATAGGTGAACATGCCATCAACATTCCAATTTCTGATATTGCCAAAGCTCTCTAGCACTGAGCTTGAACACTAAATTTCATCTTCCATTTATTGAGTATGACTACATACTATTTCCATGTCCATATAAAATACTTCAATCCTCGTGTTTCAAGATTCCTATTCAAAGAAATTATGCACGATTCACATTGATTTCATTGCATCATAAGGTGGAGATTGACTGACAGCTAATTAAATTTTGGTTTGGAGTGATATACATATTCCCTGGAGATAGCTCTAACATTGTGGCCTTTGAACTTTTTACTGAAACTTGTAATTTTGTGACTAATGAGTTGAGCTCTGAATTGGGTTGGATCTCTTGGACATTATAAACCAATAATATCTGAGAGTTTGGGCTAGGTAGCTGCACCTCTGAATTGGATCATTGAACTTTAAATCTCTGAAACTCTGAATCTGCAAATTGAACCTCTTCGAACTGCTTTGAAATTACTTCAAAGAGGTTCAAGACCCTAAACTGAAATTTTTATTACTGTGGTCTATATGGGTACCAACAATATATATATATATATATATATATATATAATTTGTATTATTAATATATCTAATTTTTTATTTCACTGTTGTAACTGAAATTAATATTATCTATCTATATTAGACAATATATATTGATATATGATTTCCATTGATCTATGTCAATATATATCATATACGTATATGTATTCAATATTCTCTTATTCTATGATAATTCATATCCATCTATCTTAATGTACCATGATTCCTTCATATTTATATATTCTTCCATGTGATCTGTTCTTCCCACAATTAGTGGGTTAATTGCTTGGTTTGACAAGCAATGCAAAATCCACTTGTCCACTTATCTTCTAGGTGGTTATCCTCATGTATTTACCTTTGATTATCTATAAAATATACTATTATATGTACACAAGCTTTGTCTCCTAAATACCTATATATGTATATCTATTTATATAGTTGGATATATAATTTTTTAGAATATATATACACACCTATATATAGATATATGTATCGATATGTATGAGATATCTCTCTTTGATTTCTGATGAAATAATAAGATAATTAGTAACTCTTACCAAAAATCTGTAATAAAGCAAAAACTAAATCAAGGACTATTTGGGATAAAGTTCTATTCATCAAGATAGATCTCGCCATTAGTAAACAATGGAATATAACTCCCAGAATACCCCCAAAATAGTAGAGCAATGATTTCCTAGTAATTATAAGTAATTATGGACTATAATTACACATTGTCATATTGAATAGTTATTTCCTATAACTAGGCCCTTAGATAATTATTCCAATTTCACAGTAATAATGACTCTAAGGCATCGTCTATAAGGTATGGACAGTAGTAACTAACAGTAATGTGAATACAAGATGTATTTGGTGGAGAATTTTCTTGGTAATCTCTTATCTTGAAGTCTTTGAATTTTTAGTACAAATATTTATTTGCAAGGTCATGTTTCATTTCCTATAGTTTTAAATTTGTTCCCATACACTGTTGCTACACAAGGAATGATGAGGGTGTCTTTCTTGGATGAAAGACAGATGTAAAAAATGCAGAGCCAGTCTATGCTTTCACATATTGAGCATTTTAAACTGTAGTTTGATAGAAATTTATCATCTTGGGATAAAATTTCTTTGAGGCACTGCGTCAAGCGATTTGGGTACATTGTCCACAGTTTCACATTTTGCATATGTGTTTCCAACCTTATCTAATATTACAAAGCTTCCATTTCGTAGCAAGTAGTGTGAATAATAGTAAAATATGGAGGATTTTAACTATCTCCTCATCATCTACATTTCCTTGGATGTTTCTATATCCATATTAATGAAAATATTGACCATTTTATTCCATGGGATGTCACTCCTAGAAGCTACACTATCAAAAAGTTCATTTTCCATTTATAATAACTTCATATTTTCCAAGTGCATCTATTGGAGCATTTTCAAATAATATCTAATAGGAATCTCCATATTAATGTGCTTCAATAAAAAATCATTATTTCCATGTGTAGGCATCTATTGAGGCATAATGTCAAACAATTATCTTGATTTCCCTATTCATGGTTCCACCATCGGCATGCATATCTACCAGAGCATTTCCAACTATAATATCAAATTAAAATTTGTTCCAACCATGTCTTTTTTCATTACATATCTTTTCAAACATTCAACAAGATAGAAATTTCTATAATATCAAATTAAAATATGTTCCTACCATGTTTTGTTTCTTTACATATCTTTTAACATTTTGAGCATTTTAAAATGCAGTTTGATAGAAATTTATAATGCATAAGGATATAAATTTCAGTAGCTAGATAATTTTTTGTAATTATCTAAAGATGACCTAGTTTATTGACAAAAATGCCAACTCCAAAAAAGTAGTCCATCATAACATTCTTATCATCACAATTGAAAAAATCTTCATTGTGACCATGGAAGATACTCATAGAAGCGTAGTTATCATTAGCACAAGATAGCTTGAAGATCTCCCATACCTCCACAATTTTATTTTCAAAGCTAGTTCTATTACCAAAAATTGAGCCAAGCCTGCTAGAGATAATGTTTGGTTTGATCGTGTGAATCCCCTGCACAACATTTTCTGAACTGTTGGAAACAACCACATGCTTTGTTAGTAATAACTGAGGAGGGGGGGGGGGTGAATCAGTGGCCTCAAAAATTAATCCTTAAATCAACCCTTAAAACTTATAACCACTAATTATGTCTCAATTTATCTTCTTCCCTACAAGATGTATGCCTTGAAATACTTTAATTAATTTTCTACTTGTCGGATTGCTTTGCTAATCTCTCTTATGTATGATTACCGATAAGCAGTAAACTTATTTATCGAAACATAGTAAATATGTAGAGTATAGCGATAAATCTAGAAATGCATATGTGAAATGTAGAACAGTAAAGTGATAAACCATAAACACATAACACAAGGATTTTAATGTGGAAACCCTGTTAAGAGAAAAAACCACTGGGACCAGTACCCCAAATTTTCACTCTTCCAAAGTGAGCCCTGTTAGCTCTTTTTCTTGCAGATTCAGTATATAGCAGTGAATGCTAGACTCTTGAGTTCCCAATTTAGATTCTCACAGAGAAAAGGCTAATTAACAAGGATGAAATTCCTTATACACTTTAGGCTCCACATACCTAGGTGGGTGCACCTTCAAAAAAATACTATCTTTCAGCAAGTTTGATAGTGGATTAAGGATTCATTATCCTTCTTCTTTTTAAGCCACTTGGATTAGGAAGGCTAACCTATTGATTCCCTCTTCAAGGAATCACTAAGATGAGTTGCACTAAATATAATTATCTAGACATGTATTTCGGGTAATAGAAATATAAAGATTGATTAATATTTGATTGATGATAACAACCACTTATCAGAATTTTGACCAGTGCCTAATCATGGGCAATAGAGTTAGAATAAAACATACATACACCAGGGATAATTAATTGAAATAAAAATAAAACCTCAGATGGAATGCCTTATAGACTATCTTCTCACCCTCACACCCTTGTATCAAATTCCTACATAAACCCTAACCCTATGTAATTATCTACAAGATTTAAACTCTCCTTGAAAGAAACTCACAAATAATGACATAGCTACCTTATAACCAATACATTTAAGATGTCTTACAAATTAAACATACAAGAGCTTATAGTAAATGCAAAAAGACATCATTGGTATCAAAATGGAGATTCTATTGTATTTTATTAATATAAGCCTGATCTCAATACATTCAAATTGATTCAAAACCAAATCCTAGACACAATTCATAAGTCTACCTTGTAGTCTTATTTTTACCATCCTTTACAATATGTTACAACTAACTATATATAGCTAGCACTATTCATCTTGGAATCCTTAATGATCAAGGATGCAACAAGCATCTGATGACTAGACTAGAAGACAAAACTTGGAGAATAACAGGACAAAATAGCAAGTGGACAGAAAAACCACTTTTTTTACAAGATATTCCAACAGACTCTTTGTCTTATGGCCACATGGTGATTGCACTTTCCTTTTAGTTGCTGGGGGATAGCCATGTGGAAATCACTGCCTCTAATTTTGATGATGTATGATATCCGTTCTCAACTACATCAATTGCTTTGTTATGCTTCCTTATCCATGTGCATATCTTCTCTTTCACCTGGATCAATTATTGTGTACCTGTCCTTCCAGGAAGAGTACACTTCATCACTCAGCCAAATGAAGCCAAGAACTTTATCTTTTCTACTGTTGATTTCCTTCCATGTGACATGTGCTTTTTCTATCTCATCTGACCAAAATGCAAAGAATTACCTAGCCTTACTCACTATCTCAAATGTTTGAGCAAAAGGCAGGGTACTCTCCAAAGTTAGTATACTATTGGTTCTGGCTACTAATGCTTCATTCATTTTTTGGTACCACAACCCTTCATCTTTGATGTTTCCATTCTTCCTAAAGAGGTTTGGGAACATTTCATACTTATCTTGTGAGTACTCCCTTTTCAAATTTAGCACCTTCCTCATGACCATGTCTCTTCTGATATCCATATCCAAAAGTAATTTTACACACTTGTGGGTGCCAATTAGGAATATGTTAACATCATTACGTTTCTTGCAAGAGGTGTGGAAGAATTTTAATTCCTATGTTTTCCCTCTCCACTCGCTCACCAACTGATCCAAATTGTCTTTGTTTTCATGGTATTCGTTCATAATGTTGACAATCTTCTTATCTACATACCTTTGCTTTAACCATGCTTCTTCCTCTCTAAAGGCCACATATTTCTCTACCCATTCTTTCTTCTACCTTTCTAATTCTTCTCTTGCAGCTTTTAGCATTGCCCTTTCCTGTTCTAGTTCCTCTAGGGTAGTGGAAGTAGATGGTGTAGGGGAAGGAGGGTAGGTGATGATGGGACTTGATGAGGAAGGCTGGTGGGGTCCTTGTGCAATCCTCTTCTGAGGAATTTTTTGTTCTTTTTGCTTCCCCTTTAGAAATTCTATCTTGTCATCCTTCTATGGGGATTTCACCCTTTCATCATTGTATGCTTTTAAGACAAATTCATATTTTTGGTTCAGGCTATTATATGCATCTTTCTCCTTTTCATCTATCTTCAAAATTAAATTGGGAGTTTGAAAAACAAGGTTAGCTACCTCAATACCCGAGGTATCAGAAACTCTTTTAACAATGAGGATTCCTGTATCCTCAATTTGATCATCTTCTTTCATTCTTCTTTTTTCCTTCTTTTTCAAGGACCATATTGCCAAAGATGCATGATCCTCACTAAACTAGGCACCAACTGATGCTCTCGTAGTGCTTAATGGTTTTTCCTCCTTCTAATAGCATCAAAAACTACTACATCAGCCAAATCCCACTGGGGTAGGATAAGGACTCCCTATTTCTTTACCAACTCCCTACCCTCTTCAGGAGTGATTTTGTCAAATTTGGTCATTAACTCTTGTTTGACCTCCTTTTCAATATCATCCTTGGGCTGATTTGGATGGGCTTCTTGCAGCCTCTGGCACTTATCTTTGAACTCATCAATGTGATTTCTCCATAGAAATTGAATGAAGGCCCTAGCCTTAACAAAATTGTCATCTAATAAGAACTCCTCACTGGCCTATTTGGTTACAGGATCTAGCACTTTACCTATAAACTCTACTACTGTGAGATCAGTAGTTGTATGCCTAGGTGCCTCAGGCACTCCTTCTTGTAATTATTGAGTAGTAACAAAAAATTGGCCTGTCTTCCCCATTTAGACCAATTTCTCAGCAATAGCCTAGTCATCCATATGTATAGGGGACTGAAAGGGAGAGTATAAATCACTCTCTTTCTATTTTCCTTCTACTCTCTATTTCCTTGGAGAGGGCATCTTTTGGACATTGGCATCTGCCAGCCTTTTTCCTTTCTAATCAGAAGTCTTGTCAATTTTGGGCATAATGGTGTTATACCCCCTTCTCTTGTATACTACATAATTCCCTAGTGGGACTACCCTTCCTTGTGAAAGTTTGCTTAAGATGGATTTATCCTTTTCTAGCTTAGCTTCCATTATTCTTTGTTTCTTGTCACTTAGGGTCTACATGATACCCTCAAATAATATCATTAGGGACTCAATTTTCTTGGCCGAAGGGAAAAATTCCTTCAAAGGATCATAAGATATCAAAATTGTGGACAAAGTCCAAAGATTTCTTGTACACTAGCCATTTCTCTTTTCTGACCTCCTGGTCACTCAGATCAAAAACATTCCTAACAATGTCCTCTAGGAAGTTGAATTGGTGCTCTAATGTCAAGCACTTGGTTCTCTTTTTGAACATGCCCATTATGAAATCTTCATTATCTGCATACCTGGATACATACTTTTCTAGATTATAGGGCTCAAAATATCTATCAAATTGTATCCACCCAAGCTTTAATATGATGAAATGATGGGCTCTTGTAAGGGTAGGGAACATGTTTCCCTTCATTTTTCCTATTAGGGCTTCCTCTTGTATTCCACCCAATTGTCTCAAAATTTCTGCAATTCCAATCTTCAATGGAAATTTGTAGGGAAACACATTGGGGGTTCCCCTGAATCCATAAACCCTTATTACTATAGAAACAGTGTATAAAATCAATTCTCCCTAATTGTGGGCAATTTTTAACTCTGGCAAAAACTCCATGGGTCTCAGTAATTTCATCATATCCATATGGATCCTTGTATTTTGTCTGGATAATAATGACTTAAGCCTAGTAGAAAAAACCCATTTGAAGTATATATAACTGGCTTCTTTTCTATCCCATGATAGATCAACACTCCACATTTGAACAGGAAAATCCTCATCACCTTGGAGCCTAGTCAGGTCCATCTCCTCCTCAAAGAAATCAGCACTATTGAACAAAAACATGTGCATCATAAGGGAATACCACCCCATTGGTTTGAGTATATTGTTGTCTTGGATACCTACTAGACCTTCATGCATTTGTTGGGCAATGTAAGAAGCATAGTCAAAAACTATTGACAGGTGGGGATGAGGAATCTGAACCACCATGAGCATTATATGGATAGGCATTTTTGTCTCTTCATCTTCTCCTAGAACCTGGCATTGGGAACTATACATTTTCTTGGCCTTTCCATTGAAATAATCCAACTTAAATGGTTCAGGTGTGTTAGGCCGTACTACAATCAAGTCCTCTATCTTATTAATGTATCCTTTCAAGGCTTCATTTCAGTAGTATTCCCTCTGTGTCTGGTATACTTCCTTAAAATAATTGAATTCAATATCATCCATTTGTACTGAAGTATCACTCAACTTGAGAATTCTTTTGATTTCATCAGTTGTCACTGTCAATAGCATGTTTCCCTATGTATCCCTAACAACCCTGGATACTTTGTCATAAGTATTGGCTATCAGGGTGAACAAATGTGTATGCATGAACACCCCGGGTGCTATCAACTTTCCCACATATAAGTCCCATATGTTACAATTTGGGGTAGGAGCGTTCCTTTGGCTGTAGGTAGTTCTAAGCAGAGTTAGACCATTCAAACTGGTTTTAACATCTTTAGCCCACCTACCCGTGTCATATAAACCCTCTCCTACTTTAAACTGAGGATGCATTGCGACTATTCTTTTAATTTGGGTTGCATCACGCGTGGATCCTTTTAATTGTTGCAATAAATCCTCTCTAAAATTTCTCTTTTGGTAATCTACCTCTCCAGAGAGTTCATTCCTAGGGGCCATTTTGAACCTAGGGATTTTTTTGCTAAGATGAAATTCAGATTTTGAAACGATAATTCTAAAAGCCTTTTGAATTGCAAATCTTACTAGAAACCTAAATTTTTCTATATTAGAGAAGACTTACCCATTCTACAAAACTGTCGTGAGGAGCTGAATATCTCTGCAATTCTATTTCTTTGCTTAGATAATTCTAGTGAGTTATGGTGACTTCAAGATGAAACAATGAGTTATACTGCTTTAATCAAATCAATCTTTTTCATTGAATTAAACTGAAATGGCCACATGTTCTGCAATCAATTTGCCTACTTCAAATTCGTGACTTAACGACTCACTGAAACTCATTTTGGTAACTTTCAACCTGAGCCATAGATTTCAAGTAACATCTCCTTCATTTGATGACCCTCTTCTTTTCCCAAAAACAACTGTTCATTTGGGACACATGTCAGCATGACTTAATCGCTTACATGATAGATGTCAAGCTTCTTCTCCTTAAGAGATTAAGTCCACCGTCAAATTCATCTTAACCTATCTGGAAGTTATCTCACTTTGAGTTTACTAACTGTGGCTATAACATCATCATCTAGGACATGCGTCAACACAACTTAATGGTTTAATCACTAGATCTTGATTACTTTTCCTTTAATCCATTAAGTGAACCATTTGATCCTTTCACATTTGAAGCCTTATTAACATGGTAACTGCGCTGTACAGGACCCACCTTTTACACCACATGTCATCTCAGCTTAATCTCTTATCCATTAGATCTCAAACACTTACCTTCAAGCGATTAAGTCGACCGTCGTTCTTTTCTGTAGGTGCTATTCCTTTAATCCTACCTTTACGACCTCAGCCAGACCCACTAGGACATGTGGCGTCATGGCTTAATGGCTTAAATGATAGATGTCGACCAATTTCCCTTTAAGCCATTAAGTGGGCCATTAGATCTTTTCAAACTTCTCCAACCTTTATTCTGTGGTCAACTTCACCTTTAGTGGACTACACATCATCAACTTGACATGCGTCAGCACCACTTAATGGCTTGGATGCTTCATTTCATGCATCTTTAAGATAAGCCATTAAGCTGACCGTTGGATCAGAAAAAAGTTATTTGTACTTTAGTCGTCACTAGCTCAAAATACCTGGGTCCACCAAATATCACATGTCTTCATCACTTAATCACTTATCCATTAGATTTTGTGCATCTTGCCTTTAAGTGATTAAGCCAACTGTTAGATCTCTCTGAACTTTAATCACCTTTATGTTGCCTACGACAGGACCCACATTATTTTCTTTGACATGCATTATCACTGCTTAATCACTTACATGATAGATGGTGTGCATCTTGGGACTAAGCGATTAATTCTACCGTTGATTCTTTCAAGATCTTCCCACTAATTAACTGAGAACCTTTATGACCGTCAGACCCACCAAAGAAACATGGCATCACGGATTAATGGCTTACCTGATAGATGTCAATTGGTTTGAGATTAAGATATTAAGTGGGCCATCCGATTAAAACAAACTTTCTCGATAGATAATAACTTTAATTAAAACATCAGCAGACTTTGGACTTAGGGAATAATGTAAGACCATGGTCTTAGGATTGACAAGTTTAATAAACATGACCGCTTTAAAATGACCCCATTTGAGACATGATTTAAGTGAAAAAGGTAACGTGAAATTAGAAATAATTTCAATGCTTAGGGTTTTTATGACCAAAATTACACTAGGAGACATGAAACAAGGGTTTTTCAGCATTTCCAACTAGGTTGAGGGTTAGAACAAAACTTGCAGAAGAATGAGAACAGTTTCAACCATGATTTTAAACCTTTGGATAACATGAATGATAGGAGACTTTAAAATTTTACCAGGCATATTCTAAACAATAAATATTACCAACAATGGCTCTCTCTGAGGATTCTTAAATGCCAGGTTATAACAAGAACCATAGATCTCTGGGGAGGCAGACCACAAACCAGATGAACCTATTACTAGAAACAAACACACAAGAAAGAAAACACACTAGTACATATAATACATACTACTATGCATGGAAAAGAAGAGCTAATTGTAGAAATTTTTTAGAAACTATCCATGCACTGGAAATTCATGTTCTTCATCATCCAGGTTCTTGAGGAAATAAGAATCTTTTCCAAAAATCCAAGATATGACAAAAGGCCCCATCCATAATGACTTAAAATTTTTGTGTTTTCCTTTGTCTTCAGCCCCGGTATCCCATTGCAAAACAAAATCACCAGGCTAAAACTTTCTTTCATCTGCCCTTCTATCAAAAAGATACTTCATTTTTTGTTGTAATTTGACATTTTCTCTCTGGCTTTCTCTCCTTATGTCATCCAATTCTACCAACTGAACCATCCTTTCTTCCATGGGTTCAAAAACTTCCATTTATTCATCTTGGAAAAACTTATAGATTGGGAGCAGATTGTTGATAGACATTCTTGATTGAACACCATAAACCAACTCAAAGGGAGATTTTCCAGTGGCCTTTTTGACAGTGATTCTATCTGCCCAAAGGGTAAATTTCAATTTTACATGCCAAGCTCTTTTATTTCCTTCTAAGGTCTTTTTCAAAATTTGTAAGATACTCTTGTTGCTAGATTCCCCCTGACCATTGGCTTGAGGATGGTATGGGGATGAATAAGACATAATAATTCCCATATTGGAGTAAAAATCAGTAAATTCTTCAAACTTGAAGTACATGGAATTATCCATCACCAACTTGAGGGGAACACCAAATCTTGTAATTACATTATCAATAAAAAAGTCAATGACCACAGTGCTTTTTTCTCTTTTAATTGGAATTACCTCCACCCATTTTGTAAAATAATCAGTTAACAGCAGAATCCAGTTATGGCCTCCACTTGATTTTTCAGAAAATTCTCCTATGAAGTCCATTCCCCACATAGCAAAGGGGGCCTCTGCTACTACAGGGTTAAAAAGTAAATCTCCTGAATAGTTCATCTTACTTGAGAATCTTTGGCATGGCTCACATTTCCTAACCATATTGTAAGCATCTTGGAACAAACAAGGCCAATAGTATCAAGCTCTCAAAATTTTATGAATTGTTGACCTAGCAGAATAGTGCCCTCCACACATTCCAGCATGCATTTCCTTCAACATCTTCTCTGATTGACCTTTGTCAAGACATAATAGTAGGATCCCATCTCTATTTTTCCTAAACAAGTCTCCATGCAAAAAAACATATTTCTGAGCTTGCAGTCTCAAACTCCTCCTTTGGTTGTCATTTAGGTTATCTGGACATTTAGCAATTTTCAAAAGATATACAATATTGGCATACCAAGGTTGCATTTCAATACTTGTCAAGCAATTCTCATTTGTATCACCACTGTTAACTTGGACCAAATCGTAATTTTCTTCTGACATCAACTTTGCCAATCCTAATCCCCTCACTAACTTAGTGATATGGATGTCTAGATCAAACTCTTGAATTTTGTTTATCCATTTACATCTTTTTCCTATTACTTCATTCTGAACAAAAATGTCCTTGACAGCAACATGAGGAACATAAGCATTTACCTTTGCACATACCAGATAGGGCCTGAAAGCCTTGACTGCCTTTACTAGAGAATAGGCTTGTTTCTCCATCAACTGATAGTTTAACTTAGTTGAGTACAATGACTTGCTAAAAAATGCAATGGGATGTTCAAATCCCTCACCATCCTTTTGCAATAAGACTGCTGCAATAGTATGGAATGAAGAAAATGTAAACAAAGAAAAGGGCTTGGTGTAATCAGGGGATACAAGGACTGGTGCTTCTTGAATATCTTTTTTTTAATTCAAAAGCTGACTGTGCTTCCTGGTCCCATTCAAACTTTACATTTTTCTTCAATAATTTGGCAATAGGCTTGACTAGTTCTACAAAGTTGGCAATGAATCTCCTAACAAAATTAATTTTCCCTAGAAATGATTGTATGCCCTTTAAGTTCTTGGGAGAAAGTACCTTTTGAATGGCTTCAACTCTTTTAGGATCTATCCTTACTCCCTCTTTTGATACTATGTGTCCCTAGAGTTTTGCCTCAATAAAAATAAAGTGACACTTTTTTGGGTTTAAAGACACCCCATATTCCAGTGCTTTTATTATCACTTTCTCCAAGTGATTGCAATGATCCTCTACCCTTTTTGAAAAGGCTATCAAATCATCTTGGTACACTACTATCGGAACATCTATAAGGTCTTTGAAAGCTACATCCATGGCCCTTTGAAAAGTTGCACCAACATTTTTCAACCCAAATGGCATACGAACATACACATAAGTGCCCCAAGGAGTAGTAAATGTTGTCTTGAATTGCTCAGATTCTTTAACCAGCACCTTATTGTACCCTGAGAATCCATCCATCATAGACAACAAATCACAACCAGTGACTTTATGCAACATAGCCTCCATGTTAGGTAGTCCATAGTTATCCTTCAATGAGGCCACATTCAGATTTCTGAAATCAACACACAATCTTATGTCCCCATTTTTCTTTCTTATAGGGACTAATTAAGTTTCAGACCCATGATGAATGTTTTATTGGCTTAATTATACATGCATCTCTTAGTTTCATCAATTCTACCTGCATTTTGGTAGCCAGCAGGGGATTAATGGGCCTTTGTTTTTGTTTGAATGGTTTAATACCTTCCTTCAGAGGGATATCATGTTGAAATAAATCTTTTCTATAAGCTCTCAAATCCTCATAGGACCATGCAAATACATGCTTATATTTCTTCAACAATTTTATCAAATTTTGTCTCACATTGCTATCCAATTTTTTACCAATGTGGACTAATTGGGGAGATGTTTCAGATCCCAAATTAACTTCCTCTAAATCTCCCACCTTGGCATTGGAATTCTGAGTCATATAATTATCATTTATGTTGAACATGTCTTCCAATTCAACCAACCCTTTGGGAATGTGATTAGTATCCAATTGGATGACCTATTGATCAAAGATATACTCCTTATTGTCCACAACTAACACTAGAGATTCACAATCAATCTTCTAACAATCATATTGATCTACACACTAGATAAACCTGAGGATATCATCATCATCCTCAAACACTTTCCAATTATGAATATTGTCAGGTACTGTAGGCCTACTTTTTATTTCAACCACATACATACCAGTAAGAGTATCATCATTACTTTTCAGGGCAATATTTGCTAAGAAATCTATCATTATGTTGTTGGATCTCTCTGTCCATAGGATATTGAAAGCATCAAAGAATTCTATCTTATCCCAGACAGCATACTTGTACAATTTTAATATGTCATCTTTAGCAGCATAATGCTCCCTAATCTGAGATATAATTAACTGGGAATCTCCATGAACTTTTAAACACTTAATACCATGCTTGATAGAAATATCCATTCCCAAGATTAAGGCTTCATACTCAGCAGTATTTTTTGTGCATTGGAAAGTCAACAGGAAAGAGTACTTGAAAGTGATACCTGATGGAGAAATAAACAAAACTCCTGCTCTAGATCCTTCCTTTGAGCATCCTCCATCAAAGTAAATTTTCCATAGTCCATTTTGTTGCAAAAAAAATTCATCCACAATTGGGTCAGTGTTCTTTGAATGTGGCTTGATTTCTTCAACAGTAAAATTTTCCATATCAACATTCACACAACAATTCAATTGGTCAAGTAGAACCACCTCCACCATAAAAGATGACTGGGGTTCTTTGTACAACTTAACCTCATGTCCATTTACATGGATAGTTGCATAGGACAAATCTAACTGCATTTTTCCACCTACTGCTATTGCCCACTGCCTTGATAGAAGTATACCATAATATGGTTTAGTGTCCACTACCACTATATCAATTCTGTAAGTTGCTTCACAGAAAGAAACATTTTTCACCTCAATGTCTTTCAATGTTCCTATCACAGGAACTTCCCTGTTGTCCATAGCATAACAACTTCTAGTAGATGTAGTGACCTAAAGGCCCAATTCCTTCATCACATGATAAGACATCACATTTGTTGCAGCTCCAGAATCAATCATGCAGTTTTTTACCAAGAAAATATTAACCATTAAGGTGACATAGAACGGGTCAACAGATAATGGTTCTTGAGTGATTATATTTCCAATACAGATATTAGAAAATTCCTTGCTTTTTTCTTTTCCTTTCACTAGTGGACTGTCTTTTCTAGTATCATTTGGTGTCAAAGGCATTTCCTCTTTGTTGGGAATAGATACATCATCCATCCCTTTTAAAAGTGCTAGAGCATCTTCTTTGTGCTCTTTTATTTTCAGCATTTACATGAGTGGGACTGAGACTTTCATTTGGGTCAAAGCATGTTTGATGTCAAAAAGGGGAAATTCAGAGGAAAAATCACTCATCATTTTCACTTTCTTGGATTTCTCATTGGGTACTAGTTCCTCTTTTGATACTTCCCCTGCAACATGATCAGAAGAAGCTCCTACTTGTTTCCCACACTTATCATCATTATCTTCCTTAGCATGAAAATCCTCAATAACTTGAGGTGAATGTTTTCTGACATAGACAGGGGGAGACTTGCCTTGAGTTGGTTGTACTATTCTATTTCTCAGGTTGTATGTATTTCATGCTTGATTAATTGCTGCAACAGTCAAAGACCTTTTTTCCTCATCAGTGGGAGTTCTGAAATGAGAATGTGAGTTGTCACTTTCCACTGTGTTTATAATTGCTTCTGAAATACTGTCAATTTGATCACTTTGATAGGGTGGATTTTTTTATTGATTTTGAAACAAGAATTATCTTCTATACACAAATTATCAAAAGATGATGCAATATCAAAAAACCATGGATATGGTTTCTTTACTGTGAACATATTGATAGTAGGGCCTTCTTGTTCTCTTTCTTTTGTTTGATCAAACATAGCTTGGGCTACTACACATTGATACGAAGAGTGTGGCATATTGCAAGAATCAAACCAGGGAGTGTTCTAAACATAGTTGGCACTGTTCCTTTTTAGGGGATTTGGGGTTTCCTTGACTTTTAGGTTATCTTTTCCATCAGGGACTTGTTTTCCATTAGTCCAATTTGTCTTATAAGGGTAATCTCTTAGGTTAGGCTGTTTGTAAATATTTGGTTAGTGTACTTATTATCACGGTATCCTCCTCTATCATTTTTATCCATTTTGGCAACAAGGTCTTTCACTACACTCACCAATTTATCCACTGTATCATCTTCTTTGACATTTTTGTTGGTTGGCCCTTTTTCTTTCTAGAGTTTATTGTCTTCCCCCTTCCCCGATTTTCCTAATGCTCTCCTATTACTCTCAATATCAATTGATATTTTATAAGCATCCCTTAAGGTTGTAGGGTTTTTATCTCTGAGTAGATAGGACATTTTTCCATCAGCAGCGTTGATATAAGTAGTGAGGCATACTTCCTCATCTAACCTTAAGACTTGGAAAATTTTATTCATGGCCTTTTGAAATCTACTATTAAAATCAATCATACTCTCATTTTGGAACTTTTTAATGTTATTGAATTCATTTAACATGTATCCAGAATTTACATGTTCTCTATATTGTTCCCTAAAAGACTTTACAAATTCATCCCAAGAAGCAATACTATTATTAGATAAATTTCTAAACCAATCCCTAGCATCTTTTGTTAATGACTGAACAAAAAGTTTCATAATAACATCCTCATTTTCAATCTCAAAGTCGGTTATCTTATCACTAAAAGCTTTTAGATTCTCTTCACAAGTAACAACATTATTTCCAGTAAACTTGGGAATTTTATCTCTTACCTCATTGGGGATCAAATTAGGGTGACCAAGAATACCTTCAAAAAGAGAGCTCTGTATCTGTTCATGTGGACATGCCTTCTTTGAAAATTTCCAAGTTCATTATTACCATTTTTTCTAGTAGCTCCTCCTTGATTTTGAATGGGTGGGGGAACACTTTGCTTAGGGTTGGTAGCTTAAATGCTTGGGCTAGGACCACCACGCTGAGCACTTGCATTTGGGCCAAAGTTCTTAACATTTGAATTCAAACCAGAAGATTGCGCCTTAGGATCACCCCCTTGATTAATTGGGATTGGGCCAGCAGATTTCTTTTTTGGCAGTGTTCCATGATTAACTGGCATAGAGCTGCTTGTAGAAGTGTTAGTAGTAGCATGTAGAAAAGCTATTTTCATTTTCATGTCTACTGCAGCAGCTTCTAATTCTAACTTCTCTAGTTGCTTGGCCAAATCCTCTTTGTCTTTTCTGGCTTGTTCCAACTCAAGATCAACTTAAGATTCTCCTATAGGGATGGTCAAGTTTTTCTTAGGCTCCTCTATAGTCACACCAATAGCCTTTTGTTTACCTTTGTTGGGAACCTCTTTAGTGTTTGTCTTAAGCTTTGCATTCTGCTCAATCTCATATCTAAACAGTTGTCTGATGACAGGCCCTTCCTTCTCAAATTCATCCTTCTCAAGATTTGAGATTTTATTTGGGGCTTTGTTCCTTAAATCATCAAGGTTACCAAATAATTCTAGATTTAAACCATTAAATTATTGACTCAGGCTTTTAGCCTTAAGGTCATTCCTTCTAGTCTCAGCTAAGAGCTCTTATATTTCCACTAATAAGTCATATATATTTTGTCCATGTTTCTTCTCCGCTTCAGCTATTTCCTTTTATTGTTTTTTCTTTTTCTTTATTAAAGCCATAATTTCATCTTGCAATTTATCATAATCATATAAAGTTGTTTCAGCAGAAGAGGTCTGTTCTGGTGGAGCAATATTTTCTTCTATAGGAAAGAAACCTATATCAATATTTTCTCCATCCTTGAAGGGATGAAAATTGGCATTAGCTCTGTAAGTGAAAGTTAGTCCCATGGGTCCTGCATCTTTAGATGAAGATGAATTTTTTTCTGGAACGAGAGTCTCCATCCTCCCCTTAGAGGTGGTGAGAATCATGTTTAGATGTACCTCTTTTGGACCATTGTTTCCTTTGAGGTGTATGGAGCTCCTCTCCAACATCCTTTTCATGATTTTCTCTAAAGTATGATCTAGTATTCCTTTGTTGACTCATCTTACAAAATAGACAAATATTTTAAAAAGGTTTAATGTGCAACACTGGAGTACACAGAGGTTAGAGTTGCCACCTCTTTTTAGAGGACAAATATATATAAAGATTGAGTATATTGTCCTGACTTAGGTTTTCCCTTTTAGCAATAAGTCAAAATGAAACTTAGAGAACAAGATTTCTTGCTAATTCCTCACCTGGAAATCTTAAGAAAATGCTCCTTCACTGTTCATATCAAAGAAAATCAACTCTATAAATTTCCTTGAGAAATATACACTATATTAAGCTAGAGATTTTGTAGTCACCAGTCACTCAATCTGAGACAAGATTCATATCATCTTTAGGATCAAAACTTTCAAATAGTGTGCAATAAAAAATAAATAGAATAGACTTGCCTTTATTACTATGAGGAAAAAATACTAATTCTCAATATTGCAAGGAAAAAATCTTTCATGAACATGACTCTTAGAACATTACAATAGTCCCCAGTAGAGTCGCCAATTTCTTAGCTCTTTTTCTTGTAGAATCAGTATATAGCAGTGAATGCTAGACTCTTGAGTTCCCAATTTAGATTCTCATAGAGAAAAGGATAATTAACAAGGATTAAAGTCCTTCTACACTTTGGGCTCCACATGCCCAGGCAGGTGCACCTTCAACAGACTACTATCTTTCAGCAAGTATGAGTGGGGATTAAGGATTCATTATCCTTCTTCTTTTTAAGCCACTTGGCTTAGGAAGGCTAACCTATTGATTATCTCTTCAAGGAATCACTAAGATGAATTGCACTAAATACAATTATCTATACATGTATTTCAGGTAACAGAAATATAAAGATTGATTAATATTTGATTGATGATAACAACCACTTATCAGAATTTTGACCAGTGCCTAATCATGGGCCATAGAGTCAGAATAAAACATACATACACCAGGGATAATTAATTGAAATACAAATAAAACTGTAGATGGAATGCCTTATAGACTATCTTCTCACCCTCACACCCATGAATCAAATTCCTACATAAACCCTAACCCTCTATAATTATCTGCAAGATTTAAACTCTCCTTGAAAGCAACTCACAAATAATGAGATAGCTACCCTATAACCAATACATTTAAGATGCCTTACAAATTAAATATATGAGAGCTTATAGTAAATTCAAAAAGACATCATTGGTATAAAAATGGAGATTCCATTATATTTTATTAATATAAGCCTGATCTTAATACAATCAAATTGATTCAAAACCAAAGCCTAGACATAATTCAGAAGTCTACCTCGCAGTCTTATTTTTACCATCCTTTACAATATGTTACAACTTACTATATATATCTAGCACTAGTCATCTTGGAATCCTTAAAGATCAAGGATGAAACAAGCTTCAGATGACTAGGCTAGAAGACAAAACTTGGAGAATAACAGGACAAAATAGCAAGTGGACAAAAAGCCCACTTTTGTTACAAGATATTCCAACAGATTCTTTGTCCTATGGCCACATGGTGATTGCACTTTCCCTATAGTTTCTGGGGTATAGCCATGTGGAAATCACTGCCTCTGATGTTGATGATGTATGATATCCATTCTCAACTGCATCAACTGCTCTATTGTACTTACTTGTCCACTTGCATATCTTCTCTTTCACCTGGATCAGTTATTGTGTACCTGTCCTTCCAGGAAGAATACACTTCATCACTCAGCCAAATGAAGCCAATAACTTCATCATTTCTACTATTGATTTCCTTCCATGTGACATGTTCTTTTTCTATCTCATCTGACTAGAATGCAATGAATGACCTGGCCTTACTCACTATCTCAATTGTTTGAGAAAAAAGTAGGGTACTCTCCAAAGTTAGTATACTATTGGTTTTGGCTACTAATGCTTCATTCATTTGTTGGTATCACAACCCCTCATATTTGATTTTTCCATTCTTCCTAAAGAGGTTTTGGAACATTTCATACTTATCCTATGATTACTTCCTTTCAAAGTTAACACCTTCCTCATGACCATGTCTCTTCTGATATCCATATCCAAAACTAATTTTACACACTGTTGGGTGCTAGTTAGGACTATGTTAACATCATTACTTTTCTTGCAAGAGGTGTGGAAGAATTTTAATTCCTCTATTTTCCCTCTCCACTAGCTCACCAACTGACCCATATTGTCTTTGTTTTCATGGCATTTATTCATAATGTTGATAATCTTCTTACCTTGAGCATAAATAGCAGTAGGTACTACTTCATGAGTATAATGCATAAGAGAAATGTGTATTTTATCTGCATACCTCTACTTTACCCATGCTTCTGCCTTTTTGAAGGTCGTAGATGGCTCTACCCATTCTTTCTACTGCCTTTCTAATTCTGCTCTTGCAACTTTCAGCATTTCCCTTTCCTATTCTAGTTCCTCTAGGGTAATGGAAGTAGATGGTGCAGGGGAAGGAGGCTAGGAGATGATGGGGATTGATGAGGAAGGTTGGTGGGGTCCTTATGCAATCCTCTTATAAGGAATTGTTTGTTCTATTTTCTTCCCCTCCATAAATGCTATCCAATCATCCTTCTGCAGGGATTTAACCCTTTCATCATTGTATGCTTTTAAGACAAATTCATATTTTTGGTTCAGGCTATTATATGCATCTTTCTCCTTTTCAGCTACCTTCAAACTTAAATTGGGAGTTTTAAAAACAAGTTTAGCTTCCTCAATATCGGAGGTATCAGAAACTCTTTTAACAATGAGGCTTCCTGTGTCCTCAATTTGATCGTCTTCTTTCATTCTTCTTTCGTCCTTCTTTTTCAAGGACCATATTGCCAAAGTTGCATGATCCTCACTAAATTGGGTACCAATTCATGTTCCAATAGTGCTCAATGGTTTTTCCTCCTTTCTAACAACATAAAAAATCACTGCATCGGCCAAATCCCACTGGGGTAGGATAAGGACTCCCTGTTTCTTTACCAACTCCCTACTCTCTTCATGAGTGATTTCTTCAAATTTGGTCATTAACTCTTGTTTGACCTCTTTTTCAATATCAACCTTGGGCTAATTAGGTTGGGATTCTTGTAGCCTCTGGCACTTATCTTTGAACTCATCAATGTGAGTTCTCCATAGAAATTGAATGAAGACCCTAGGCTTGACAAAATTGTCATTTGATAAGAACTCCTCACTGGCCTGTTTGGTTACAAGATTTAGCTCTTTACCAGTAAAATCTGCTACTATAAGATCAACAGTTGTATGCCTAGGTGCCTCAGGCACCCCTTCTTGTAATTCTTGAGTAGTAACAAAAAATTGGCCTGTGTTCCCCATTTGGACCAATTGCTCAGCAATAGCCTAGTCATCCATATGTATAGGGGACTGGGAGGGAAAGTATAACTCACTCTCTTTCACTTTTCCTTCTACTCTCTATTTCTTGGGAGAGGGCATCTTCTAGGCACAAGCATCTATTAGCCTTTTTCCTTTCTGATCAGAAGTCTTGTCAATTTTGGGCATAATGGTGCTATACCCCCCTTCTCTTGTATACTACATCACTCCCTGGTGGAACTACCCTTCCTTGTGAAAGTTTTTTTAAGATGCCTTGAGCCTTTTCTGGCTCAGCTCCCATTATTGTTTGTTTCTTCTCACTAAGGTTCTGCATGATACCCTTGAATAATGTCAATAGGGACTCAATCTTCTTGGCCCAAGGGAAAAATTCCTTCAAAGGATCATAAGACTTATCAAAATTGTGGAGAAAGTCCAAATATTTCTTGTACACTATCCATTTCTCTTTTCTGACCTCCTGGTCACTCAGATCAAAAACATTCCTAACAATGTCCTCTAGGAAGTTGAATTGGTGCTCTAATGTCAAGCACTTGGTTCTCTTTCTGAACATGCCCATTATGAAATCTTCATTATCTGCACACCTAGATATAGACTTTGCTAGATTATAGGGCTTGAAATATCTATCAAATTGTGTCCACCCAGGCTTTACTATGATGAAATGATGGGCTCTTGTAAGGGTAGGGAAAATGCTTCCCTTCATTTTGCCTGTTAGGGCTTCCTCTTGTAGTCCACCCAATCGTCTCAAAATTTCTGCAATTCCAATCTTCAATGGGACTCTGTAGGGCAGTACATTGGGGGTTCCCCTAAATCAACAAACCCTTATTACTGTAGAAATAGGGTATAAAATCAAATCTCCCCAATATTGGGCAATTTTTAACTCTGGGGAAAACTCCATAGATCTCAGTAATTTCAACATATCTCTATGGATCCTTGCATTTTGTCTGGATACTAATGACTTAAGCCTAGTAGAAAAAACCTTGTTGAAGTATACATAATTGGCTTCTTTTCTATCCCATGATAGATCACCACTCCACATTTGAACAGGAAAATCCTCATCACCTTGGAACCTAGTCATGTCCATCTCCTCCTCAAAGAAGTTAGCACTATTGAACAAAACATGTGCATCATAAAGGAATACCACCCCATTGGTTTGAGTATATTGTTGTCTTAGATACCTACTAGACCTTCATGCATTTGTTGGGCAATGTAAGAAGCATAGTCAAAAAATACTGACAGGTGGGGATGAAGAATCTGAACCACCATGAGCATTATATGGACATGCATTGTTGTCTCTTCATCTTCGACTAGAACCTGGCACAGGGCACTATACATTTTCTTGGCATTTCCATTGAAATAATCCAACTTAAATGGTTTTGGTGTGTTAGGCCCTACTACAATCAAGTCCCCTATCTTATTAAAGTATCCTTTCAAGGCCTTATTTATATAGTATTCCCTATGTGTCTGGTATACTTCCTTAAAATAATTGAAGTCAATATCATCCATCTGTACGGAAGTATCACTCAACTTGAAAATTCTTCTGATTTCATCAGTTGTGATAGTCAACAACACATTTCCCTGTGCATCCCTAGCAACACTGGATACTTTGTCATATGCATTGGCTATCAGGCTGAACAAATCTGTATCCATGAACACCTCGGGTGCTATCAACTTTCCCATGTCTAAGTCCCATATGTTACAATCTTGGGTAGGAGTGTTCCTTTGACTGTAGGTAGTTCTAAACAAAGTTAGACCATTCAGACTGGTTTTAACATCTTTGGCCCACCTACCTATGTCATATAAACCCTATGCTACTTTAAAGCGGGGATGCATTGGGACTATAATTTTAATTTTTGTTACATCACCCATGGATCCTTTTGATTTTTGAAATAGATGTTGGAATTGTATTGAGATGATGTACTGAGAGGGGAGGGGTGAATCAGTACCTCTAAAAATTTTCTTGGTTATCCCATTAACCCTTAGTCATCAATTTGTAAAACAAATTATCTATTTGTTCATCTTTCTTTATGTATGTGAAATCATATCATACATTCCATTTGATGTGTAACAATAAAAGAAACATACATGAAATTTGATAACACATAACACAAGATATGGTATCGCAGAAAA
>MU224521.1:104593-124233 GCA_018584345.1 Thuja plicata
TTCAAAATATTCTTGTATTTCCATTTCTTTGTAGTCTTTCTCATTCAACCTGGTTGCCATAATTTTTCTTTCATCAAGAAGTTTTCTTAGCTTTATCTTCGCCTCCTTATACTGCTCAAAGTTTATTCGCATCTGTAACTGCTCATTCTCAATAGTCATGTCCAGTCTGAACTTATCCATAGCTCTGATCTTTTCTCTCAAGTCTTTAATATTTTCAAGAGAGAGACTAAGCTCTGATACCAATTGTTGAAATTGTATTGAGATGATGTACTAAGAGGGGAGTGGTGAATCAATACCTCTAAAAATTTTCTTGGTTAGCCCATTAACCCTTAGTCATCAGTTTGTAAAACAACTTATCTATTTTTTCATCTTTCTTTATGTATGTGAAATCATATCATACATTCTATTTGATGTGTAACAGTAAAAGAAACATACATGAAATTTGATAACACATAACACAAGATATGGTATTGCAAAAAACTCATGTTAAGGAAGTAAAAAATGTGGGGGGGATTGTTACTCACAAACCTCACTATCTGCAGATAAGAAGAGCCAGTTAAGGCTTACAATTTGGTCACTTCTGATGACCTACCCTGTTAGGAGTATTACAGTGGAGACCTGTTAAGATCTACATCATTTAAAGCTTTAGCAACACTGTTAAGTGTGCACTCTGTTAAGAGATTTACAAAGGATGGTTAAGTCCACCTTCTACAAAAGGATTTTAGATGTGATGCACTTGTTAGAGCGTAACTACATAAGTCTTTGATCTAAAGATAAATGCAATCTTTAATTGCTGATGAAACAGATCCTATAAAGCTCCAAAAATACTATTAATCATCCTTCCATGATTGAGTATTACCTTTATCTGCTCGTCGGTAGCCTCTATGTGTTCTTTGATAACTGATATATTTTGTTTGTGGTCTTTGCATGAATTTTTGACTTCTTCTCCTTAGATGCTCTTTTGTGGCTATCAATTATTTAGAATTCATGTACTCACAATTGAGTATGAACATCTATTTATACTAATCTAGGCTCAATTCTTGATTCATGCATTTACACGTTAACTCTAGATTCAAGATATACAACTTGATCTTGATCTGTAGTTAGATATGCTTTATATCCATTAGGATGCTTTAAAGCATTTACATAAAGCATGCATGACCATCTAATCTAATTCAAAACAAAAATAAAACTCTATAAATAGATTTACATTGCTTTAATTGACGTGTAAAACTCAGATCCATAATTCGCGGGTTCTTGATCTGTCTGTCAGTTCTAATGGTCAATTTTCTTGATTATCGGTGTTCTTTTCTCTGAACATGTCGTCAGGTATGCTTGTTTGTTCCTGTCGGGTTGATTCTGGAAACTATGTTGTCGATAATGCTTGTGTTCACCGATAATGCTTGCGTTCATCGGTAATGCTTATGTTTTCCAGTGAAGCTTGTCATATTTATACTTAGCATTTTTTCTCAAAATTCTTTGTGCTTTTGGGTATGCTTGCATTTCACCGGTACTGCTTGTGTTTCGCCGGTGATGCCTGCTGTCTGCCGGTAATGCTTTTTGACTATGTTTTTCCTCTGAGTATACTAATGTAAAAATAATGTCTTTAATAGATCCTCTCTAACATTTCTCTTATGGTAGTCTACCTCTCTAGAGAGTTCAATCCTAGGGGCCATTTTGAACCTAGGGATTCTTTTGCTGAGATGAGATTTAGATTTTGAAACGATAATTCTAAAATCCTTTTGAATTGAAAATCTTACAAGAAACCTGAGTTTTTTTGTATTAGAGAAGACTTACCCATTCTACAATTCTGTTGCAAGGAGCTGAATATCTCTGCAATTCTATTTCTTTGCTCAGATAATTCTGGTGAGTTATGGTGACTTCAAGCTGAAACAATGAATTATACTGCTTCAATCAAATCAATCTTTTGCATTGAATTGAACTGAAATGGCCACACATTCTACAATCAATTTTCCTACTTCAAATTCGTGGCTTAACGACTCACTGAAACTCATTTTGGTAACTTTCAATTTGAATCATAGATTTCAAGCAACATCTCCTTCATCTGACGACCCTCTTCTTTTCCCGGAAACCACTTTTCATTTGGGACACGTGTCAGCACAAATTAATTTCTTACATGATAGATGTTGAGCTTCTTCTCCTTAAGCGATTAAGTCCACCGTCAAATTCATCTTAACCTGTCTGGAAGTTATCTCCCTTTGATTTTTTTGACTGCGACTGCAACATCATCATCTGTGACATGCGTTAACACGACTTAATGGCTTAATGACTAGATCTTGATTACTTTTCCTTTAATTCATTAAGAAAACCATCCGATCCTTTCACATTTGCAACCTTATTAACATGGTAACTGCGTTGTATAGGACCCACATTTTATGCCACGCATCATCATGGCTTAATCACTTATCCATTAGATCTCAAACACTTACCTTCAAGCGATTAAGCCGACCGTCGATCTTTTATGTAGGTGTTGTTCCTTTAATCCTACCTTTACGACCTCAACTAGACCCACTAGGACATGTGGCATCATGGCTTAATAGCTTAAATGATAGATGTCGATTGGTATCACTTTAAGCCATTAAGTGGGCCATTAGATCTTTTCAAACTTCTCCAACCTTTATCCTGCAGTCAACTTCACCTTTAGTTGACTACACATCATCAACTTGACACATGTAAGCATCACTTAATGGCTTGGATGCTAGATTTTGTGCATCTTTAAGATAATCCATTAAGTTGACCATTGGATCATAAATAATTTATTTGTACTCTAGTCATCGCCAGCTCAAAATACCCGGGTCCACCAACTGCCACATGTCTTCACCACTTAATCACTTATCCATTAGATGTCATGCATCTTGCCTTTAAGATATTAATCTAATTGTTAGATCTCTCTAAACTTTAATCATGTTTATGCTGCCTACGACAGGACCCACATTATTTCCTTTGACACGCGTTAGCACTGCTTAATCGCTTACATCATAGATGATGCGCATCTTGGGACTAAGTGATTAAATCTACCGTTGATTCTTTTAGGATCTACCCAGTGATTAACTGAGAACCTTTACAACCATCAGACCCACCAAAGACATGTGGTTTCATGGTTTAATGGCTTACATGATAGATGTTGATTGGTTTGTGATTAAGCTATTAAGCAGGCCATCTGATTAAAACAAACTTGCTCGACGGATAATAACTTTAATTAAAACATAAGCGAACTTTGGACTTAGGGAATAATGTAAGACCACAGTGTTAGGATTGACAACTTTAATAAACATGACTTCTTTAAAACAAACCCATCTGAGACATGATTTAAGTGAAAAAGGTAACATGAAATTAGAAAGCATTTCAACGCTAAGGGTTTTTATGACCAAAATAACACTAGGAGACATGAAACAAGGGTTTTTCAGCATTTCCAACTAGGTGGAGGGTTAGAAAAAAACTTGCAGAAGCATGAGAACAGGTTTAACCATGATTTTAAACCTTTGGATAACATGAATGATAGGAGACTTTAAAATTTTACCAGGCATATTCTAAATAGGAAATATTACCAAAAAGCCCTGTTAAGAACCAACCTTGTTAAAGGTTACAGACACACTATTAGGTGTGACCTTGTTAGAGGATTTAGAAATAATTTGTCAACTCGTATCTGGCATATAATTCTACCATCCTTGATTAAATACTCACTTGTCCTGTCAATAGGTATCGGGCATATCCATTGCTACTTTTGTGATCAAACTTTTTGATACTTCTTGGGATGTATCTCAATTGAAAAAGACTTTTAAGTCCTACTTTGTTAAGAGGCGTATATGCTTCAATGGTTAAACTGAAACACTAATGATCTGTTCATAAATACAACTCAATTGTAGATTTTTAGATCTATTGTAGGTCCATTACTTCACTGATCAATATAATCAAATATATACCTTTTCTCCACACTTGCTCTTCTTTTTTATGGTTGTCTCACTATTTGTCAGTGTCTGCAGAATCTAGCTCTTCCTTTAGCATGTTGACCAGAACTGAATGAAGACTTTCTTCTCCATCAAATTCTCTTTAGCATCTCTCCTCTTCTCTTGTTCACCCCACAATTCATAATGAATTGAGTTTGTCTCTATATAGACATGATTTCCCCTTTTCTTGGCTTTCTTGATTCTTGGCATGTTCCATAATTCTCACCAACAAATTTAAAGAAAAATCCTAATTTATCTCAAAGAGATCTTCTTGCCAACTGGAAAAATCAGCTTTAAATCACTTCTTTATCTCCATATTTATCTGGATGATTAAAACAATGATAAGTATCTATTAATTCTATCTTTAGCTTTTTGAAAGCTAAGCATTTTGTCATTTTTTGAACTTTCTGTTCTGTCAGTTGATACTTCAGTTAGTCATCGGTGACAACTGACTGTTCCATCTATGTGACTTCAGTTGTCATCGGGATCTCTGTCCTTTGTTTTCTCCGTCGGGTAACACTGAAATTCTTTCTGTCAAGTTACTATGTGTTTTTCTCATTGGACAACACTATAACTCTGTCCATTGGTAATGTTGTGCATTCGTTCATCGGGCAACACTGTGAATCAGCTCTTTTACTCTGACAGTCAGTGTGCACTTCATTGGTGTATGTAGTCACTTAGTGAATACTTGACTTGTATGCATTACTAATAGCATAGTCTTGATTCATTGGTTCTTTGAATTCTTTTAGCAGTATTCCATGACAATACAATACATTAACTGATTTAATGCCTTAAATGATCATCAAATTAATATCTTCAAACATTCAATCAGTTACATTTCATCAATCTCTCCCTTTAGCATTGATGGAAACATACTACATTATCATACTATACTATTATTAATATAATATGAAATATACAGTTTCATCAAGCTCTTCTAATGTAACTAATAAAAATGTCTGGCTTTCGGTAAGCTCAAATAGCTTTGATTTGATTCTTGCATATTTTATTCTATCTTCAATCCCTTTACTGGATAGATGTAGAATCTTTCTTTCTCTAATGTGATGTGTTCTCCTTCTATGTCAAACTCTCTCCCTTTGATTGTTCTCCTTTCTTGTAATGTGTCTTGTCAGCATTTCTTTTATTTTGTGTGTACTCTCCCTTTCTTGCTACATTTTTCTCTCCTTATGGATACTATGATATTTCCCTAAGTTGATACTAGATATAATCTCTGTATGTTTATAATGAGATATCTCTCTCCCTTTGACAGCAATTCCAAACATCTTTTTCAAGCAAATATTTGACAGTGATGCCAAATGGATTCTTTCTATCGATAATATATTCCTTGAATTTCCCATTCCATCGGTAACAACTCTGGTGCTTGTAGTAGATATATACCTTTCTATGTATGGATTTATCTTTGAAGTTCATCTCTCTTCTTGCATCAACATGAATGATATTCTGATGATATGTAGATTGATGTAGCCTTCTAGTCAACTTACTAACCAATAGACAAGGGTCTGACCCAAGTCTCTTTCTCAAGTACTCAAATGCATCCTTGGGCAGTGGCTTGGTGAATATATCAGCCAATTGTTCCTTTAATTGAACATACTCAAGTATCACCTCTTTTTCCTAAACTTGTTCTCTCAAATAATGATACTTGATGGCAATATGCTTTTTTTTAGCATACATGACTGGATTCTTGGAAATGTTTATTGCACTTGTATTATCACAATAGATAATTATTGGTTCTAAAATTTTCATATGCATACCTTCCAGTAACTGTTTGATCCATGCAATATTTGAGTAGTTTGTAGTAGCAGCAACATACTCTACCTCTGTAGTAGATTGTGAAATGCATCCTTGTTTCTTGCTGATCCATGTGACAAGTTTGTCACCCATGAAGAATGTTCCTCTAGTTGTGCTCTTCCGGTCATCAAGATTTCCAACCCAATCGGCATCGATAAAGACCTTAATTTCAAATTTTTCATCTCTTCTATACTGTATGCCATATTCCTCAGTATTCTTCAGATATCTTAGAATTCTTTTCACAATAGTCATATGTGATTCTCTGGGATTCACAGAAAATCTAGCAACTATTCCTACTACATGTGCAATATTTGGTCTAGTATGTACAACATACATGAGTTTTTCAATCATTGATCTGTACAAATTCTAATTTACCTCTGATGACTTGTCTTCCTTTTTTAGTTTTCATCATGTTTCCATCAGTGTTCCAACTGGTTTGGACTCTTCCATCTTGAATATTTTTAGTACTTCTTTGATGTAATTGGATTGTGTAATGAAAATACCTTCATCTTGTTGCATGATCTACAGACCAAGAAAGAACTTGATCTCTCCAAACATAGACATCTCAAACTCTTTGCTCATTTCATTTGCAAATGATTTGCATAGCATATCATTGCCTCCAAATATTATGTCATCAACAAATATCTCAGCAATCAAAATGTTAGCATTAGTATCTTCCTTCAAGTAAGGATTAATGTTTTCACTAGTCCTTACAAATCCAATACTTATAATATAGGAATGAAGTCTTTCATACCAGGCTCATGGTCCTTGTTTCAATCCATACAGGGCTTTGTGAAGTCTACATACCATGTCCCTTTTGTCTGGATCAACAAACCCTTCTGGTTGTTCAATGTATACCTCTTCTTCAAGTATTCCATTTAGGAATGCAGATTTGACATCCATATGATATACCTTGAATCCTTTATATGTAGTATAAGAAAGAAATATTCTTACTCCTTCTAGCCTAGAAATAGGTGCAAAGGTCTCTCTGTATTCAATTCCTTCTTCTTGCGCATACCCCTTGCATACTAGTCTTGCTTTATTTCTTGTGACTTCTCCATTCTCATTTAGCTTATTCTTGAATATCCATTTTGTAACGATGATATTCTTGTCATATGGTCTTGGTACAAGTGTCCATGTCTTGTTTTTCACTATCTGTTCACTCTCTTCATTCATAGCACTTATCCATTCATCATTATCTAGTGCAGCATTGACACATTTGGGCTCATAATGAAAAATAAGACATCTTGTATTTAGAGACTTACTTCTAGTTCTATGGATGGTTCCTTCTGATGTATCTTGCAAGTACAAGTTAATCTCTTTGTCTATCATCTTGATCATCATTTTGTTCTTCATTCTATTCTTTATCACTTTGTGCATCATTTTGAGCAATATTTTGATCGTCGGTATTTGCAGCCCAATGCTCGGGTGCAATGATCTATTGCTCAGGAGCTCTACATTTTTTGTAGGGTAGAGTTTCAGGTTCCTCATTGTAAGTGAACCTATTTTAGTCCTTTGGTTCTTTAGTGCTTTCCTTTTCATTTTTGTCTGCAATTCATCTATCTTTTCATTTGCACTTTCAACAATTTTGTTAGAGGCTTTGTTTAGACATTTATACGCCTTGCTCTTGGTAGAATACCCTAAAAAGATTCCTTCATCACTCTTGGAGTGAATTTGTCCATTTCTATCATCTTTTAAGATATAACATTGACTGCCAAAATTTTTGAAATAACTTACATTTGGTGTTTATCCATACCATAGCTCATAAGGTGTCTTTTTGGTGTCTTTCTTCAATTGTACCTTGTTTAAGGTGTAAACAGCAGTACTGACAGCTTCCCTCCAGAATATTTGGGTGATCCCTTTCTCTATCATTAGTTTCTTTGCACAATCAACTATGGACATGTTCCTTCTTTCAACAATTCCATTCTGTTGTGGTGTTCTTGGTGCAGAGACCTTTCTTTTGATTCCATGCTCATAAAAAAAGTTAGTGAATTCATCTGAAATAAATTCTCCTCCTCTATATGACCTTAAGCATTTTAACTCCTTACCACTTTTCTTCTCAACCATTTATTTATAGCATTTAAACATATTAAATGCTTCTGATTTATCTTTTAGAAACATGACTATCATCATTCTAGAGTAATCATCAACAAAGAGAATAAAGTATCTATCTCCATAATAACTCTTTGTCCTCATAGGTCCACATAAATCAATATGGACTAATTCTAGAATTGGATCAAATGTATGGGTTTTTCTTTTAAAACTAGACTTTGTCATTTTACCTTTTTGACAATTCTTACACATGATGTTGTCAGGCTTGGTCATTGTCGGTAAGCCTTTGACATTTCTCTTTTTGCTAGTTTTTATCATGTTCAAAGTTCACATGACACAGTATTTTGTGCCATAACCATATGTCTTCGTTTGTAGCAATCAAACAAGTGGATTCAATATCATTTAGATACAATAAGTTACCTTTTGTCTGCTCATCGGTACCAATCAAATTTCTAGATTTGTTGAAGATATTTGCCTTCTTATTTTCAAATGCTGATTTGTGACCTGAGTTATTCAACTGAAAAACACTCAATAGATTATATCTTCAAACGTTCAATTAGTTACATTTCATCAATGCTTCACCACCCTCAAGACCCATTCAAACTTACTAGTAACTTGAAAGAGAGTAGAAAATAATATTTTATAGATTACCCCATCGTGTACATGTGATCTAGAAATATTATGTTTTAGAAGGTATTGAATAGCATGTTTGATGTCATCATCACACACATTAAATAATCTGGAGCACTGTTCTTCCAAGGAATCCAAATAACAACATTCAATGCCAAATGTTCTATCCATTGAGAAGACCTAAAACAAAGTAATAATAATGAATAAGTATGCCAACATAATGATGCATACACATACATACTTATGTATGTATATATATTTATTCATGATTATATAAAGGTATACATAAGTATGTAAATGACAGAGATGCTAAGGCACTTTCAAAGTAGAGAACAAATGGAGCCTCCCATGAAAATCATATGAATGTTGACCAATGTCAGTCATAATGTGGCTGGCCTTGCATTGATAAGAATTCATGGTCCTGAAATGGTGTTGAGAATGAAAGTATATAATCATATATAAGAGGACAATTTACTATCCAAGTTTGTATGCAACAATGGCAGAGAGGTTTACAGGTCAAGGATATGGTTCATGAAAGCACATTGTAAGATTAGTATATCAATTTTATGAAGGGAAATAGTTGTGTTATGAGCATGGTATCAATGTAAGGCATGGTTGTATCATAATGAGACACTATCCATAGTGAGAAGAATTATTGAGTTCACGCATATAGAAAAATTTTGAGCCTGTTGATCCCAAATCCAAACTGAATCTTGGATTGTACAACTTCAAGATTGAGGCACCCAATGTTAGAGGTTTTTGCACAAAAAAATTCTTTAAGTGAGAGGTTTTCCTCTATATCTCATTTCTATTTACGTGTATGTTTGTTTCTCTTTTATGTGTTTGTATATCCATTTTATTAGTTTATTAGTGGTACAGGAGCACCAAGGTCAGAGCCTGAACCATGGAGGTACACCAGGGTCACCATGGATCCTAGGGAAATGGAACATGACCACTTAGGTTCATTTGGAATTTTAAATACCATGGATGGTCATTTTATGTTATTTACATCATGTTTGTAATGATTATAATCATTTGGTTAATAGGATCACAAATGATGTCATGTAAGCCATTGAATGGCATAAGAGTTTATGATGTAACCTTGGGGTCACTAATTGGATCCAAGGATGTATGTAAAGGTCAAGGACCTAGAAGGATACCTATGTTTTTAATATGGTCATTAATGCCATTAAAACATGTAATTGCACTCAAAAGTGCAAAGATGCAAAAAAGATGTAAAATTGCATTTTATGCAATTATGGCCTATAAGGCTCATTATGGGATTGAAGGGTAGTTAAGGAGTTTAAATGTTTCCTAAGGTAATTTTAAGACCATTAGAAGTGATAGTTTTGTCTAAGTTATTAAGTTGTCGAAGTTGACAACTTGTTGTCAACTTTGACAACATATTCTTATTGTACAAGTTGTAACTCTCAGTTACAATTGTCTTAGGTTGGTTTGGGAGTTGGTTAGATAGTAGTTTTTGAGTTTTTGGATCCATCTAATGGAGATACACGTTATTTTAAAAGGTATGTAGATTTTGGGTGTGAGGAGAATCATTGTAGATGGTTTGAATCAATCACGTAATAACATTCTTGCAAACAGTCATGTTCAACTCGTGAAGTACAGTCATTAATTTGTGTTTCACTTTATCTATTTTGAAAGTTTAATGGATCCATGACTCTCCCACCCCTGTGGCTTATGTGATCAGTGGGAGGAGTAAAATAATGTATATTATCCTTGTATGATATTATTTTATGTAGGGATGTGAAGGAATGTGGAATAGAGACCACAAGGATGGAGTAAGTTGCTAATTGAAAGTGCACAGTTTGACACCAGCAATTTATGTGAACAAATACTCCAAAGGATGGGGTATTTTATGTTTTATATTTTCAATTGGGGTCAATGGGGATGTTTTATATCCATTGGGGGTATCTAGAGAGATTTTCAAGTGTCCTTGTGAACAAGCCCTAGCCTAGGGACCCTAGAAGGGAGGGTTTGATACCTACAAGCATAGGCAAGTGTTGGTGACCCAAAAACTTGATAATCCTTAGTTTTTTTCCATGTAATAAGACTTTTTCATGGTTAGGAGTCAAGGGATAAATTCCTTGTATAGGTTTCTTTGTAAATGGGTGTCAATTAGGCATATTTGTGTGTTGTAAGTGTATTAGATCTGGTAGTTGGACTAAAGGAACATACCTTGGGTTTGGGATATGTCTTGTAACAATGAAAAGGGTATCTAAAACCACTGAGATTTTCCCAATTTTTTTGGAAATATTGTAAGTTAAAGGCAGATTAATGACTGGACAAGGCTACAAGGAGATTAGGCTCTTGGAGTGAGTTGCATTGAATATCTCTCAACCAGACTTGGAGGGCTAGTGTAACATGGTACATTGTCCAAGTTATGATGTACTAGGGTGCTAGAACAAAGGGTGGAGGCTTTGATTTAATATTGGAAAAGTTGCATCTCTAAATGCTGATTGATTGATCACCTTATTGATCAAGGTATGGGCTAGTAGGATACCACACACATCCTCTCTGCACCAATTAGTTTATTAAGTTATTTGGGAACATTTTAGGATTTAATTAGACAACATTATAATCAATCAATCTTGATTGCAATGAATAAATTTATTATTTAAATACCCAAGTTAACCAAAAATTGTCTTACTTGTGTTGTTAGGAAAATTTGTTGGTGTTTTCCTTCTTGTAATAGTTGGTGGGAGAATTTATCCACTCTTATTTTCATGATGTTTTGTATGTATGTGAATCTTTGATTTCAACTATAATGAATTTTGTCTTGTGGCATCTACAATGCCATACTTTTGATGGTTCTCTATGGTAGGAGCATTAGATATTAATATTAGATTTTGTGAGGTAGGATCTAACTCAAATCCCAATTTTATGTAACTTAGGTTTTTTATTTTTCGATGTTTCATGGCTTTTTATTTGTGTTCTTTACTGATGAACTCTCTAGATGTGAAAGAGCTTCTCATTTGGATCTCTAAAAAGGATTAAAAGTGTTTTTACATTTGTCTCTACAATAAACATTTTCTACTTCATATGGTAGAGGAATTTATGATTTAGTTATTGGTTCAACTATTTATATAAACATATGATCCTAATGGTCTACAACAAGAGTCACTTGGTTTTATTTTTTCTTTCTATTGAGTAAGATATATTTAGAAATGGATAAGAAACATAGAACAATAGTTTAAACTTCACAATACACCAAATAACTCCATGGTTGACATAGCTTTACTATATTTAGAAATTAGATTTGGGACCTTATCAATGGTACCGATGAAAGATGAGTGATATGCAAGGAAAAAATTTCAATTGGAAATCATTTGGAAAATAATTAGCAACCTTCTATGAAGAACCATCCATTGGAAGCTATTTTATCCAACTAAAAAATAAGAAGCAGCTAAGGTCTATAGCTGAATATAATGTTGAGCATTTAAGATTGGAATTTTGAGCTCCCAAGGTGACACCTTACCAAAGACTATAATTGTACATTAATTGACTTACAAACCAAATTTAACATGGTGTTTTTTGGGACCTTATACAGTTAGGAAAGATTTTCAATGAGCTTTACATATTAAAAAAAAATACACCTCAAAAGGTGAAACAATGAGAGTAATTGACAAAAATGTGATTCATCCTACTAGAAAAAACATGGGCAAATTCTTTACCCTAAGAGAAAGTAGTAAGTTCTCTCCTCAAGAAGAGAGCAAAAAGAAAGGAAAAGCATATGTTGAATTGTGATAGCAAAGGGTCAAGGACTCAGATAGTGTTATACTTGTGAGAAAAAAAATGAGCTTGACCAAAAGGGAGAAGTACTTGTAAAAGAATCAAATATAAAATTCAAGAATGAGGAATCCAATTAAAAAGAAAGCACTTCTATCTCCATATATCCCTATATGCACTAAATGTAATATATTCTAAATTCTAATAAGGTAAGCACTTGCGGCATGCTTAATTGTAACATAAATTTTATTTAATACATTAATTCCTCTTTATTAAGATGAAGGGGTGCCTCCCACATGGTTAAGCTTATAAATAAGGATGAGAACTCTCTCATATCATCAAATACCGAATCCACATATTATAATGATTAATCTGATTATTGGAAGTTTCCATTCAAAATGGTCTGATATATATGATCCTAATGGTCTACAACAAGAGTCACTTTCCTGCAGCCTCCTGGGAAGAATTCTTGTGCCCTAGTTTTGGTTGCAGGCTTGCCAGGGTGAAGAAAGAGGAAATGATTTTCATAGAATGCAGTGGTCACAGATTTCAAAAACAACTACCATTTTCCTTGGCTTGTGTCTACATTCTCCCTTCCTATTTGATGGAAGTGAAGAAATATGATCTCATAGAATGTCGTGGAATCCATACAAGGCCAGGAAGCTCCTCAATGATATGTGGTCTCATAGCTTTGAATGTGTGGTAGAAAAAATGTAGAGGAATCATAGAGCAGACCATGGACATCAATCAGAGAATGATAAATATTTCTTAGGGTTACCTGTGAGCCCTCATTGACCTTCATCCCCTCACTTCACTCAACCATAGAAGTAGATTATTTGGTCGATCAGAGCCATAGCTTAAAGAACCATGCTTGAAAACATAAATAATAGTCCAGCTTACTACGATTGATGAAGAAACAACGAACAATAACCCTATGGAATACAAAAATACTGGTATTCTTAGCTTTCATCAAAGACTAGCCACCCTTTATGCCCTCTGACTACTGCACATATGGAAAAATAATGAATCGATATCTTTCTTTTTTTAAGTAATGTTCATGTTCGTCAAAATTTTGACCAACACGGGCATAACTTTTTTAAAAAGAAAAATTTCCCTTCTATCAACCGACCAAGAAAAACCATTTTAATGGTTGGTCGGGAATGTTGGGTGATTTTTGGGGTCAAATGTACTAGTGTGGTGAGGTAGTATGGAAGTGTGATGTAGAAGCTACGATCTTGTAATTTTGAAGTCTTGGGGATGTAGAGTAGATTTATTGATTGTCATGAACTTCATTGGAACTTTTTACGTAAAACAAGTTTCTATTTAAGTCAATTCACTGGTTATTGTATACTTCTATATCTGTACTTTGGACAGTGAGTCTAGAACATGGATCCAACCTTCTCATTTTGGTAGTAATCCTAGTTAGTGATCATCTTATTTCTCTTAAATCCTAATAGGTTTTGTCCTTTAACAAGGACTGTATACTGTATGTAATAACCAACTCCTAATAGGGATACAATACTTTCTATGTATTATTTGTGGGTGCTATTTCCCACTGGGGTTTTTCCCTTATCAGGGTTTCCTTGACAACAATTGCTTGTGTTATGGTGTTTCTTTTGAAGTGTTCTGATTTACATTGAATAATTGGTTTATAAGTTTGTAAGTTGAAGATTTGGTACACAATTGATTCACCCCCCCTCTTAGTTATATTGGTGGACTATTATTGCTAACATAATGTTTTTATGAAACAATCTGATCGATTGTTATGATCTCATTTGAGCTCTATTCAAAGAGTTACACATAATAAGGCTAGGTTTTCCTTTTACCTATACCCATATTAATATTTTTAGGTGTTCATCTAACAACTTATAATTTAAAATATCAATAAGTGGTTTGTTAATATAAAATATTTTACAGGAAACTCTTAAGACATCTCTCCCCTTTCCTATGATGAGGAGCGCAATGAATATTGAGACTTCCTTCAATAGGATGCACATTAAATAGAGATATATGATCTCTGAATCAATATTGAGATTTGCATTTTTAATTGTCTTAGTTCTGATCTATTTATGATATCATTATCTGAAAATAAATTTAAAATCAATGCATATAAAGAATGTTGCTTATATATCTATAATGACATTTTAAAAGAGATTCTCATTTATCAATCTTAAACATAAAAAAGATAATGTTTCTAATTTTAAAAAATTGAAAATCACATGTTTACAGAAAAAAATTAAAAAAAATTAAAAATTACATGTTTATACAAATCTTTTTAAAATGAATTAATATGTTTCTAAATTTGAAACATAAAAATATTAAGTTTCTAAATTCAAAAAATGAAAGTAATGTAACTGTAAAATATTTTGATATTATAGATGGATTTGAAAAATAGCTCCAATATTGGTGAACAAATCTGGGTGAGCAAAAAAATTCAAAATTTTCATAGGCAACTGCCAAATGATAGCACAATTTTAGACGATGGTAGGTCATGGTACAAATAGCCAATACATAACAGGGGGAGTTGATAGGTTTGAAGGATTACACTGTGAATGGTTACTCTACACAGAAGGATATATTTTGGGGTCATGCAATAATTCAACCTAAAAAACCCTTCTCTCTGAGACCATGACATAGATTTTCTAAGCCCAATTGGAAACCTTTTCAATTTTACCCTAGGCAGCTAAAAAAGGAAAAGCTACTCTCTTTTGGTATCTTCTTTGAGGATAGGCAGTCGATTAATAATCATTCTTTCCTTGAAAAGTCTTATACCTTAGGGCTTAAACCTATGGTTGGGAAGGCTCCATTACAAGAGGAGTGTATTAGGGTTTTTTAGCATGTTGAGATGTCTATGGATGCTATGGTTTCATAAAAAGATTGCAATCATGGAATGAATGATCTCCTGCTGCCAGATCCTTTATCCCAAAAGATGAATCTGTAAATACACAAGGAAATGCCATCCCCAAAAGGAACTCCCTTCACTCAAAAAATTTTATTTCCTAATCAGTAGAATGGTGATAAGAAACATATGATGTCTCATAACAAGAAGGAAAAGAATAGGAAATTCAAGGAAAAGAGGAAATGCAAGATAACTCAGGGTTCCAAGAAGTCAAAGACTACCTCCATTGGGTTTAAAAGGTGATGAAAATGATTTAAAATTCCCAACCTCAGACTAACAATATTTAGGGGGTAAGGACACACCAGTCTCTCTACTCAGACAAGGATTGGTGGCCATCACATTCTTTGATGATCATCTCCAATCCCAAGTTCATGATCTCTAGATGCGAGATATTTTCTATAAGTTCTAGAACTTAACTATAGACTTTCAAACTCTTACATAAATTCCTTCTAATGAATGGGTAGGTGTGTCTCAATTTTTTTATGTTGATCCAAGTAAGAGAGCCTTTTGTGTTCTTTTTGTCTCTCCTCTAGATAGGGACAATGTGTTTTGCATAAAACATTGGGTCCTTAATGGATCTAGTTTATGCATACAAACTTGGGTTCCTAATTTTTAGTCATCACAAATTTACGCAAGGTTTGTACCTTTTTGGATTCAATTTTCAAACCTTTCTTTGGAATACAGAGAATATGAGTTGATTGAAATCATGGCCAATAAGATAGGTATTTATCTAAAAATGGATAGATATTTTTACAAAAATCCTTCTCTCTCAGTGAGAGTTTGTGTTATGATTGACACCAATAAAATATTTCCTTTATGTCTGGTATTCACTTCAAAACTTGGGAAAAGGGAGCAACATATTTCAATGGAAACCCCAACCAATGTGTGTAATGTGTGCCAGATAGCTGGCCACAATGGAGTTAAATGTGATCTTTCATAACCCTTTCACATCTTGAACGATCAATCAGGTATAAAAACACAGAAAGAAAAAGAACAACAAAAAAGTGATTGGGAGTTGGCTATAAATCATCATATAAATTATGGGATGACATTTACATATGCTTCTTTAAATAGCTCTATTCATAAACATCAGATGGATTTTTGTCCTTCCTCTTTGGCACCAATGAGGAAACCTCAGTTTGTAGGAAGTAGGCTACATTATTTCTTTTTAAAGGCAATAGTGGACCCAATCATCCCAAGGGAACCCCCTTTTCTTCTAACCTCCCTCTTTATGCTGGAAAATGGTAATTAGTCGTAATAGGATGTGGCCTTATTTATACATACCTCCAAGTATGTCATTCCTTAGACTAATTCAACACATGTGAAGATAAGAACAAACAATCTGAGAACCAAAAGGCTATGGTTCCCTTTAAGGTTAAATATAAGATTTCTCAGAGAGAACTAGAAGCAATGACACAAGATTTGATAATTTCTATAGGATTGAGCATTATTGAAGAAATTGCAAATGAAGAAGAATTTTCTTCAACTATTTATTCTTCCATTGCATTGATTTTGCATGCACTCCCTAAATAGACAATGATAGAAAGTGAGGAGTAGATAGACATAACTCATGGCTCATCCCATTATACATGGTCACTATCTAGATGATATTATGTCTCTAATTTTAGCACCGGCTAAGAGGAGTTGTATAGAAATGGATGTGGACTTCCCTAAAGTAGAGAACATGAGTAATTAGCTAGAGATACCATATTTAGAATAGGATACATCTATGTATTCTCAATTAAAGGAACATTTTGATTATTCCTAGAATCTCTCTATTTTATAAACTCCTAACAAACAAGTGGTATCCAAAACCCCTAAATGGAGAGGGAGAAAACCTAAGGCAAACAAGGTTAAAGAGGAAATAGATTCTGGTATACAAACCGATGTAGATGTTAATCTTTCAATTAGAAAAAGGACAAGGAGTGCATTATGCACTCCTTAGTCACAATGCAAATTATATCTTGGAATGTCAGAGGCATTAATGCCTCTAAAAAGTTCTCTCACATCAACAACTAGATGTTAGTGGAGCGGATGTCATTCTCATTCAAGAATCTAAGTTTTCTCAATAAACATATGACTCATTAGTATTGAAGTAGGATAAATGGAAATCAGCCCAAGTACCAGCTCAAGAGGCTTCGGGTGGACTTTAGCACTTTGGGACCCAAAATTTGTTAACATTTATGTGATTCAAACTGAGAATAATTGGAAGTAGCTTAAGGTCCAGAGTTATGATCTATAGTTTATCCTCTTTAATGTCTATGGTCCTTCTACAACTAGGGATAAAGCTCAACATTGGGAAACCCTTTCAAACATCCTCCAGGCTCTTACTTTGGCTAAATATGTATAGGCTGGAGACTTTAATGCCATCTTCTTAGTACAAGAGAAAAAAGGATGTATATGCCCCATGTTGAAAATAATGGAGGATTTCTCCACCTTCATTGAAGATAATGCATTAATAGATATTATACTAACGAATGGGAGTTTCACATGGACTAATCGCAACAAAAATTTTCTACAAATTGTAGAATGTTTGGATAGATTTTTACTCTCCCATTCATGGATTACAAATAACTTTCAGCTTGCATCAGAGATTCTCCCTCTCATTTCATAAAATCATTATGCAATATCGCTCAATATAAGTGATAATATCCAAAGGGATATGAGGAAATCATCATTCAAATTTGGGAAAATTTGATCCAGGCACCCACATTTCCTCCCTCTCCTCAAGAAATGGTGGATAGATGCTCCAGTTTCAAGGGAACAAGGATGTACCAATTTCATTGAAAACTTTAGTACATTATGGCACAAATCTCAGTTTGGAATGCTCAAGTCTTCAAAAAAAACTTTGTCCATAAAAAAGAGGCAGAGGCAGAATTGTAGCAAGTGCATGAACACATCATCCAACATGGCCTAGATGTGGACACATTTAGTAGAAAGAAAGAGCTTCAGAACACTTGGGAAGAGTTAGGGATACGTGAAGAGGTGTACTAGCAACATAAATCTAGAGATTTATGGTTATGAGAAGGTGACAGGAATACTAAATGCTTTCATGATTTAGCTAAAATCAAGAGAGCACCACAAACCATTTTCACAATTCAATAATCTAGTACAAGTGAGTAGCTCACCAATGCAATAGACATTCAAGAAGAAGGTGTAATATTATACACAAATCTACTGGCACCTGCACATAACTTAGGCCCCATTGATGAGAAAGTAGAATAGGATATTCTCACACACATTCCTTCATTAATTACTAATGAGGATAATGAGTTTCTACTGAAGCCATTCACACTTGATGAGGTAAATAATGTAGTGTTCTCATTAAAAACTTATAAATCTCTAGGGCTTGATGGCTTCACAACTTTTCTTTTTTCTAAAAAACTTGGGATGTAATAGGTTTTGGTCTCCTGCTTTCTATGAAATAATTATGGAAAAATGGAGTAATGTTGAGCCACTTTAACTCAAAAAAAATTTCTCTTATTTTGAAGATCAAGCATAGAAATGTATCCTTTGCAGAATATAGGTCTATCTCACTGTGTAACACAGTCTATAAATTCTTCTCTAAGGCTATTTATTTGATATTTCAAGGTCTTATTCCCAAAATTATCTCCCTAGAGCATAAGGGTTTTGTTCCTAGTAGGGAAATGGTAGAAGGCGCTCTATTATCTCATGAAGTTCTGCACTCTATTAAAGAACATAGGCTCTCCACATGTGTAGTCAAGTTAAATATGATGAAGGCCTGTGATAAGGTCAATTGGGATTTCTTATAAAAAAAAAATACTACATAGATTTGGTTTTTCTTCCAAATGGTGTAAGTGGGTCCTAGCATGTGTTAAAGGATCCAAATTCTATGTTATTATTAATGGCTCTGTGATGGGTTTATTCAATGTAATATAGGGTGTCAGGTAAGGAGACCCATTGTCTCCCTTCTTGTTCATCATTATGGTTGAAGCCTTTAGTAGGAAAATTTCAGCTAAGCATCATCTAGGATTATGGTAGGGAGTGATGATTCCTCATACAAACATGGCCACAACCCACTCACTTTTTGTAGATGATACTCTACATGTTGGACAAGAAACAATCTTGAAATTCAAACAAATTAAACAATTTCTAGATGTGTATAAAAAGGTTTCTATACATAAGATCAATCCCCACAAATCCAATGTCTTCATCTTTAATGCCAAACCAATCATTAAGAGAAAAGTCATTCAAATTTTGGGCTTTAAAGAAGTGGAGTTGTCAAGCACATACTTAGGAATACCATTTTTCATAGGAAGTAATAAGGCACAGTATTGGGTTGGGATTATGGATAGGTTGAAGGGTAGAATGACCTCTTGGAAGGAAAGACCGATCTCCTTATCTGGGCATATCCTTCTTATCAATACTATCCTTGTAGAAATACCCAATTATTTCCTTGATGTCTTAAAGACCCCAACAACGGTGATAAATCAGATTGAAAAAATTATTAGGAAATTTTTGTGGAGAAACAATATGAATGATGTGAGAAGGGTCCCTCTAATTTATTTAAAAGG
>MU224521.1:139499-151661 GCA_018584345.1 Thuja plicata
AAAAAAAATGAATTTTGATATATACATTTCAAGTTACAGTGATCAAAGTGACCTTATGTCTAAATTATAGTTACTATCACTTTAAAACTTAATAAACTATGAAATATTGACCCAAAATGAATGAAACAAATTACATCCTCTAGATATTGAAGTTAAAAATATAATTTCGAAAGAACTACATCATTATCATATTTTTAAAAAAATTTATGCTGATCCAAGTGAAAGTCACTTATTAAAATCATAGTTTTTTCACACAAGCCACTTTTCGAATGAGAAGGAAAAATGAATTTTAATTTTTTTTTTAAAATATATTTAGAAACTAGATAGAAATTTCTAAAAGACCCTATTTTATATCATCTTCTAATTCTATATAAATTTGCGGCAATAGGTGTTCGAAAATGAAGTTTTTTCTCAAAATGTTGATCTCAGTGTTAAAGTTGGCCAAAAAGTGGGACACACTATTGTGGGACCACCTGGTTGTAAGGATCACATCCAACATGAGGTACACATGTTTAGTCCCAACTCTAGAGTCGAGTCTTTTATCTTAACATGCAAGGAAAAGGAGAAGTATTTAATTCCTAGAAAGCAGGGGGTTAATACGAAAAGAGATAAATTTGTGTCAGCACAATCACTTCCTCTACCTACTAGATTTCAAATGTTTAGTCAATTTGAGGAAAAGAGAGAAAAAGAGTTACATATGTTTCAAATGTGATATAAGATATATCCAAGACATAAATATAGTTAAAATAAATTATTTTATGTATTGAAGGAATAAGTGAGAAAAATGAAGAGGAACCAACATAAAAGGGTGATAATGATTCAGTTGAGGAATCCAAAGATATCCAACCAAATATTTATCGTCATCTACTCTTAGTTTTTATAGTGGGAATAGAAGGGGATAGTGAACATAGGATGGACTAGTGGAGATTATTTGAACAAACAAAGGTGAGTATTAATAGCATGGGATCAAAGTGATGGGATTTGGAGAGAATAATAGAATATGTGATGAATTAGGTGTCTACGATTTACTATAGGACATGAAGTGAGAACTTGAAGTAAATATAGAAATAGAGAAAAGAGTTGGTCAATCATAAGTAGAAGGAAAGGTTTCTTATAAGGTTACATGTATAGGAGTAAAAATTAAGAGATGGTATAACATAGAAAGATAAAGGGATAAGACTAATATTAGATAAAGCAGCAAAGGATGGAGTAGCAGAGATTAGAGGGATGGGCTAGGAGGGTATCACAAAATACAAGGTGAACGATTAGATGTTAATGGGGTGAACTATTAGATGTTAAGTATTATTTAAGTTATAATTGATGAAATTCTTTTTGAAGACATCTAAAAATGATTATGCATTTTCATCATGTCATCTCTAGCATTATTCTTATCTCCATGTTAATTAAATAAATTTTTATTAATTAATTAATCAACCTAACATGTCATCTCTTAATTAAATAATTTTATTGTCCATTTTCTTTATTAATTAAATATTTTTAACTCTTTACTTAATTTATCATTTTCCCTCTAGGTTCAATTATATAAGTTTATTAAATTTAATTAATTCATTATTTGGTCCTTTATAATTAACTAATTTTCAAAAATTATTTAATTAGATAACACTTCTTTCTCAAATTTAAACAAATTCAAATAATTTATCCTTCCACCTCATCAATCTATGTGCATTATATGTCTCATCTTCTCTTAATTTTTTTCTGAGAAACTATTGATCTTGCAATTTAATCCCCACCATCAAGATCAAATGTGATGTGAGACATAAAAATAAGACCCCCATTTACTTATTTTGTTGTCTTTCACTTTTAAGTACCTATACTATAGTCAAGTTATCAAGCATCTATCAAGCATTCTCAATAAAGAGCTAGTGCTATCATTATCAAGCATCAAGCCTTCATACTATAATGATGATATCAAAGTTATGCTACAAAATCTAAGACCGAGTCTAAATACCAAAAGCATTCAAGAAAATCTTAAAGAAAAAAATGGAGTCTCCTAAGGTATTTGCAATGATATTATTGTTTATCATTTGATTTTATGCATAGATCTTAGATTTTATTTTGTATTTGTGTAGAATGTGAATTTGGATCTTTCATTGCATTATTTACATTATTCGATTCACCTTTTTACATCATTTACACTTTTATCTAGATTATTTCATTTGAATTTATAAAAAGCCCAAGTAACTTAAAATATCTTGATCTAGTTATTATTGTGCACCTAAAAGTATATTTAAGAATTCATGTAGTAAGTGTGGTGAGAAAGTTGCTTAGCACCATTAGAGTACATTTTGGAAGTGTAGTGGAGTAAATTTGACCATATGGAAAGGAAACCATGTTCCTTTAAGAGCCAATTTTATAACACACATTCAAATAGCTCCAACTAGGTAAACTAGTGAAAATTTCTAATTATAGATAAAGGAAAAGAAGATTTTGGTTATAGAATTTGGAAGACCAGATGATAGAGAATCTTTGGTCCAAATCTGAGTGTCTTGGCCAAGGACACAAGCATGACACATGGACATCTATATGGAGCGTTGTAGTCCTATACAAACCCAAAACATACTTAGAATAGAAAAATACAGTTTTATACTTCATATAACCTCCAAAACCCAAAATTTAGAAATGCAATAAAATATATTAAATAACAAAAATAAATATAAATAAAATAAATAGAACATAAGAAAATCCTCATGCATTTGAATTCTTCCAATAATTTTGAACGCACACAAGGAAGGGAAAATGTTTGGAGCTATTTGGAGACTTGTCTTCATCAAGTCCCTATTTTGGTGTTTTCATCTCCACAACAGCTAGACAAATAGATAGATTGAAAAGATAAATAGACAAGTAAATGAAAACATAATAGAAAAAAACCTTCCTAATAGAATGTGAGATATGAAAATATTAGAGGAGGAAAACCCTTATTGCATGAGATAATTAATAGATAAGGATGTGATAAATCCCAAGATGCTCAAAGATACAAAAAAGATCAAAAGATATTATTGAATGTACTTGAGAAAGACAAGAGACCTATGGATATCATTGTGAGAGATTTTTGTAGCAAGTGAGAGAAAAAAATTCATTGATGGTAAAAGTACAAACTTGTGTCACACTTTGATAAAGGAAAAGGTTAACAATACCAAAATTGTTCAACTTCAACGGCATAAAGGTGGCATTTCTGATTAGAATTTGAAGATGATGTAAACTGATAAAATGTGTAAAAATAGATGATGTTTATGCCTATTATTTTTAATAATTTTTTCAAACAAGAATTGATATATTTTTTAAATTTTTAAAGCCAATTTTTCAATTGTGGAAAAATACTGAAAATCAGGGGGTCTAGTTCCCACCAAAAATCTATATGTAAATAATATTTTCCATATAATTTCAAAATACTTTATAGATGAAATATATATAAAGTGAATGAAAAAATAAAAATTGATTTTCAATGTATACTTTCTCCATTATAACAATTCAAAGTCCAACATATCCGAAATCAGCAGTTTTCATCTCCCGCCATATTTTCCCTATCAAATCTATCCCAAACAAAAAACAAATTAGACATTCTCAAAGAGGATTCTCTCCTCTAGTGAACCATTTTTTAAAAAAAAATTATAATATATGATTTACTATTTGTTTTCCTTTTATGAATCAGCGTCTTCTCGAATGTTAAAATACCTACTTGCAGTATTTTGTAATTATAATATATTAGCTAATCAAAATAATATTAAAATTATGGGTGCCAACAATAAGTTGAGTCCCTTTTTTGGTCAAAAAGTAGAACTATTTTCCCTATATTTTTTAAATTCATCCCAATTGATCAAAAAATTAAAGCACTTAACAATTGAATTTTAAGAAAAGATAGTAATAGTAAATGTAGTACTCAAAGTTTAGTTTCCCAATATTATAATTAATATTAATACCTAGATAATAAAAATTGAATTTCACTAGGTATTTTCAAAAACCACTATTTAAAAGTCACTTTTTAAGGACCTTTCATACCTGTGTACGACAACTATAATTTGACCGAAATGAAAATGTTTTTTTTTAATCCTTTTTTAATATCACTTGTATGATAGTCAAAATTGATGGGCATATTTTTTTGTAATTTTTTGCTAAATATATTTTTTCTACTATTTATTTATTGGGTGTAATTTTAGTTTTGAAAACCCCTCGTGTACGACAAGCATAAGTTGACCTAAACTCATTATTTTTCAATTTTTGTTTTTTTAAAGTGAAAATAATTCACTCTAGCTTTATTTCATATAATTTTTTTTTTCAAAAAATTTGAAAAGCAATTAAATTTATAAAGAATAAAAAAACACATGTTATTTCATGCTTACGTGCCAGTTTTATTAGAAAATTTCTAAAAATTAAAAAAAATAGCCCAATTTAAAAAATAATTATGTATTATAAATATATCTAATCATATCTATAATTGGTTTTCATTTTGTGAAAAAATTCTTTAGATAACATCTTCTTTCAAAAATGGGTTTCGCGTGCGAAAAATTCCCCTAGAAGTGGACTCAACTTCTTGCACTTACCTTATATGTGCATATTCTTGACTTCAGAATCTATAAAAGGGTATTTTTATTTTTTTTAGAAAATTGAGTTTTGATTGATAAATTAGTTGTAGAAGTCAGAATTTCTATAATTCTAAAAAAATTGTTGATTTGGATGCCACCTAAGGGGTTTCAGTCGAACCTATTCCGACCAAATCTGTTCCGGCCGAATCTGGTTTGACTGAAACCCCATGAGTTCATATAAGATAAATATTTTCTCATCTACCACATTTGGCTTAAAAATACTCATGGGGTTTCAACCAAAATTATTTCAGCCTAAACCCTCTATCACGAGGATGCTACGTGGCCACCACATCGATTCGACTGAATTTGTTCATTTGCTTAACCTAAAGTGTGACACATGTTTGTACTTTTACCCATGGATTGTAAGAGAGAACTTTCCAGAGAAAGAGACAGAGAGAGCTTCAATTAAGAAAGAAGATGGATGTAAAAGGGAGAAGAGGTGGGAAACAAAGGCTTCCAAGTCATTCTAGGATATTTTGAGGTGTTTCCATGGACCAAGGTAGGTGACAAGTGGGAAAATGCTTAGCATCAAAATTTGAATGTTAATATGTTGTAGGATGAATGCACAACATGCAGATGTTTGCATATTATGCTAATATCTAAGAAAATCACACTAAAAAGGACAAGTGAAAAAGGAAACATGCGATTAATAAAATTTTAAAGCTAGAAGATAGCTTCTAACAAGGACTTTGAGCATCCTAAGAGGAAAAACGATTATGCAAGGGTTGAAATGGGCCTGCACAAATACTAGAGGAATAGACATTGAAGTGGCTACAAAAGTGTACGAAAATTTGCAAACGGGGTATGTAATTTTCAACTCCACAAGAAGTGGCTAAAAATAGCCTCTAGTATTCGGGTAAAGGGAGATGGAAAATAAAAAAATATTATAAATATTTATATATTTAATTTTTATGGATAAGATTTGAGGAGAAGATGATTAATTTATTTCTACCATATAGCTTAATTAGAAGGGAAGATAGGAGTGTGAACTAGAGAAGTGGCTCTAAGAGACAAGTTATGTGGAGAACACAAGAAAAAGAGATGGTAGCTAAGGCTATAAAATTCAAGTTTATTCTTTTTAATGTTTGCAAATTCTTGCAAGAAGAGAGAAGATGAGTTTGAATAAGGTCAAGTTTATACAATTTATCTAAATCTTGTACTAGATGGACAACATGTATGTATGTTCATTCTATTATTCCTTGTATCTACTCTAAGATGCATTGGTTTTAGTGTAAGATTTAGTGAAATCACTTATGAAATCTATCAAGATAATATCATAGAAGTGCTTCCTAAAAAAATAGTTTTGTAGATAATAAATGAGGTATGGGTTCCCTCATTTCCCTTGAATTCATTCCAAAATATGTTAAAGTTCATTACGGATCCTTCCTAGATTGATATTTGGGTAGTTGCAGAGGTGGTTTTTTTTGGAAAGTGATGTTTTTGGAGTATTATGAGACACTTGAGGGTTGTCATGTATGTCAACACATCTGATATGATGATCGCTTGGAGTTAAGTACAGTTTTGGAGATACTGTTTTGAAATTGACTAAATATAGAAACAAAAGTACATAGTATAATAGTATTGTTTTGGACAACGAAGATCATATATGATAGTTGATGACTTGCAAGCTTAGAGGAAGACACTTTGGGATATGTATAACCTTCAGTTAAGGTTGCTTGTGTTTTGGTATTGGTCATAGAGAGTTAGAGTGTTTTGAACACATGTGAAGATAGTGGAACAGTGAAACAGAGTAGTTGAACATTCGTGATGATTGAGGGAGTATGAGATAGAATACAAATTTTCTAAGTTTGATTGTTATTGTGAATTACCTATACATTGGTAGTAAAATATCATCGATATTGTATTTATTTTTTGTATAAGTATTTATTTTGTTTTGTATTGTATTTGAGATCCAACTAAATGATGTAACACACACACACACACATATATATATATATATATATATATATATATATATGAAGAAAATTTTGTAAAGAGAAGATGTGATAGAGATGTGAAAGAGATGTCAGAGATGATTGATGGTAGATGCAAGATCTGAGATTGACAGATATTATCAAGAACTACAACTGGAACTATCTAAGCATTGGAGATGCTTGTTTTTGTTCATTACTGAGAACACTTTGTAACAAAAGTATTGCTTGTAATAGATGTAATCTCGGTACACCCCTAACAGGGTTTTGTATACCTTTAACAGGGTTGATATTCCTTTAACAAGGAAATTTACTCTGTAATACTCAGCTCCTAACAGGTCTAGGTCTCCTAATAGGGACATTATACTTGAGTGCATGCTTGTGGGTACCATCCCCACCGGGGTTTTCCCTTGGCTAGGGTTTCCTCAACAAAAAATAATGGTGTAATTAGTTGTGTGTTATTTTCTTATGTTATTTTCATTTCAGTCATCTTATGGTTTATTTGGAATTGGTTTAAGTTTAATTTAAAGTGTTGTAATACTGATTCACCACCCCTCTAAGTATTAATCAATCCTAAAAATTGGTATCAGAGCTATTGGCCCTTGGAGAGAAATTTTAACAGCTTAAGGGAGATAAAGATGGATTATGAAATCTTGGAAGAAAACTTTGAATCAAAACTTCAAGACCTTGACAAAGAAAAAGCAAAAAATGGTGACTGTAGATTCAAATTGAGAAGAGTTGAGGGATTCATAAAGAAACTAAAAGATCAGCTTGAACTTTCTAGAAGTCAGAGATAGGATCTTATGGTTCGAATAAAAGAGGATTTAGATAATGATAATTCAGATTAGATAAAAAAAACTTGAACAAGATAATGATACTTTAAATCTTAATCATGAAATGACAAATAAATAGATTCAACAAGAAAAGGATGTTAAAAACAAAATTGAAGAAGCTTTGAAGGATGCTAATATTCTGATGGGGCAAATGAAGACTAAACTTGATCACTATAAGAACAAGTATCTGGAACTAGAGAAATACAATCAGATCATAAAAGGTGAACTTTTTGAGACAAAGAAACATATTGAGAGACTTCACATGAGAAGTGACTTGATTGATGAACAAAGAGAAAGACAAGAACCTAAAGAATACATGACTGGTGTTGGCTTCAATGAAGCTGAATGTTCCAAGAATCAAGAAGAAAAATCTGATGCGAAGATTGATCAAGAAAAACCTACTCTTGAAGAACCTAAAGAATAGATCAGACATTTTAGAGGTAGATGTTTTATATGCAAAAAGGTTGGACACATGAAGAGATATTGCAGAGGTAAAGCCCCTTTCAAACATTTTTATGGTTATTGCTTTACTTGTCATGCATATGGGCACAAGAAAGAAGAATGTAGGCAGCATGATCAATCTAAATACAGACAAGATAACAATAGGAAAGAGTCAGCGGATAAAACCACATGTTAAAAATTTAATAACCTTGGGTACATCACAAGGTATTGTAAGTTACATGTAAATCAGAACATATCACCTCCTATATGCTACAGTTGTAACAATCTAGGGCATATATCAAAGTTTTGCAGGTACAATAGAGAAGACAACAAAAGAGTACCACCTCCTATGGATACTAAGAAGAATGACAGTGATACTATAACCACCTAGATTTGGTCTACTCTAACCATAGACCCTATTTTCCCTAAGTGTGATCATACCCCCAATTATGTTCGGACAACTCTTCAATCGGCTGGCATAATTCATTCAAATCAAATTTAATCTCCTAAGTGATTTAATCACTAAATTTTATTAATCATCTTAACCAATCAAATTAATCAATTCAATTAAAATCAATACATGGCTAAGGTAATAAATTTAAAGGGAATTAAATGGAATCCTAATCATACCTCATCACTTGCAAAATCAATCCCCTAGCCTAATTTATTCAATTTGGCTATAGTCCTAATTAATTATTACAAAGCAATCTAAAGCTTAAATGATTAATTAAATCCCTATTATTGAGTGAATATTCTATTACAACAATTTATTTCATTAATATTCCCTCTAACCTAACCAATCTCGACTACCCAACCATGAGTTTAAACTCATCCCAACCCCTTCTCACATACTAATTCTTCTTAATTAGCTAATTAACCCTAATTAACTAATCCCCCCTCCACTCATTCTCTCTCCTCCCATCTCTATCTCCTTAATCACATGTCTTAAGCCTTAATCCTAATCCTAAGCTACCCTTAAGCTTATCACATTCCTAAATCTATGATTAGGAATTCAACCCTCCCCCTAAAGTCAAAGTTATCAATTTTTACCTTAAACCCTCACCCATGCTTCTTAAACCCTCACCTATACCTCATTAATGCTTTCATAAATGAAGCATTAATGGCTCTTACACATTCTCTTCCACACTCCTCATTATTGAGTCTTACACCCTCATTAGTGGCAGCCCTTATAGAGTCTTCTCCCCTTCCTCCATTTCTTTTATAAATTGGATGGATTTTGAGCTCAAATGGCCCTTGATTTTTGAAATAGATTGTTGTAATTCTCCTAATTTTTAAGAGTTGAAAGCATTGTTATGCTACTCATTTTCATATAGATTTATATTGCATCATAGTTTTGATACCTTGTATTGTTATAATCTTCATTTCTAGAGCTAGGATACATGTTTCTTAAGCATATTCCTTATGATTTTGATCATATTTAGGCTTTATATTTTTTATTTGAATCTTCCATTCTTAGGTTGTATATGTCACTAGAATATGCATAATCTGAGGGTTATTATGTCATTTTTCATACTCCTCCTAGATAGGAAGCAATAGATCGATTTTGGTGATTGCTATACTTGCTAATCTATTGTTTTTACTAATGCAATGATCTATTGAAGTGTTGTGTCTCTCTTAACAGGTACAAAATTCACACACACATCTCTGGCACCCATCATGGGGTAAGATTTCTTGAAATTTCACAAAATTCTGCTCTCTTCCCTTGACATTTTTGAAATTCGTAGGCAGTTTATCATTTATGGGAGCAACTTATCATTTCTGGTCAATCTTTTAACATTTCCGGGAGCAAGTTATCATCTATGGTATATCTTTTATCATCTCTGGGAGGTTTAATATCGTCTGCCATTGCATTTCTGGAAGGTAAATTTTGGCCTTAAAATCATTTCTGGTAAGTTTATTTTTTCATTTTAGGTACGTGTTATCATTTTGCGTAAAAGGCTTATCATTTTTGGTAAGAAGTATCATTTGGGATTAAAATGGTATCTTTTTTGGGTTTTATCATTTTGGGTCTATGAGTTATCGTGTTGCATCTAGAGAGAGAAAATATAGATTTATGTCATTAACAAATTTGATTTCTAACTTACTAACGTGGTTGTTTTCGTGACTGTGATCATATTTTTAATAGCCTAACTTGTGTTTGCAAATTGATGTCAGAGCTAAAAAACCAGAAAAAAGGATACTAACTTGTGGTTTTACAGGTTGCCAATCCCCCATCTTGACTTCAATTTTTGTTACGCTTTCAAAACTAAAGACATTTTCCACTCTCATACTAAATTGACTAGAGGAATATGCTCTTTTCCTTTTTAAGGAAAATCAAAAACTCACAAGTCAATTTATGATTTGAAAGGAATTTGGAGTAATTGAACAAAGAAAACTTCATCATCTAATTTTGGGATAGTAACTGAACAATCAAAGCATTAAAATTTTGTGGCTCAATGAACAAGTTCAATCATTTAATTCAATTTGGAATCATTAATTGAACAAGAAAACCACTAAGAAATGTGGTCAAACTGAACAATACAACTTTGCTTTCAAGTACTTATGATTTCATTAACTTAGGAATATCTAAATTGAGTTCAACATAGCTTGAGGGAATGAACATTGATTTGTGTGTTTTGGGAGAAAATTACATGGACTAGGAGAGTATGCTCTTCTTCTTTTGAACAATCAGAAATCTAAAAATCCTAAGCTCACCAAGCCTTTGTATGCTTATTTAACAGTAGAGGGTATGCCAGTTGATGAAAAAATCTCCTAAGAATGACCCAAGTGAGGACAAATTTTATGCCAACCCTTCCAACTCACTATAAATAATTGCTTCCTCGTGGGCCAAAGCCTCAGAAGACAAAGCTGGTTTTGTTCTTTGAATTTTGACATCATTCCTCTAACATGCTTGGGTATGTGTAGAGAGGAGCCGCTTGAATCTTGCTTGCAAGACTACACATATTTGAGTACTCATAGGGCTATACGCCTCAATTTTTCCTTGTGCAATTCTATGGGAGATAGTTTCGAATGAATTACCCCATCATAAACAATGAACTTTGTAGACAAACTTCCTGATTCATCTCTGAAAGGGTGATAATCCTTGTGAAAGGAAAAAATTAATTTCCCCAAGACACTCGTCATATTGTGCCCTCACTTTCATTTGGAGTCGGCTAATACAACATCATGACTGGAGCCATTGCGTGCTTGGTGATGGTTGTATTCTGATTAGCATTTGAGTGTGTACCTAAGTTAATAAGCAAGGATTTTCATCCTCTACTTAGAAAATAGGGCATAAGGATGTGTTTGTTCACCCTTTAACAATGCAACAATGCTTGATGTAACTGAAAATCATTAAGAAGATAACACCTTCAAACAAGCAACAAAATTCAAACCTTGGTCTACATGTGTTTTTCACTCATTGAAAAATCTCAGAACGCAATCTTTGATCAAACAAACTTCATGCACTTCCAAAGACAAAAGTGACAAAATTTGATAGTGAGAACTTGCATAGTTGCCTCTCAAAGAAAGGATAGTTTATTTCAAATCCCCTTTTGGCTCCTTAGTCTGGTCCCGTTGCTTTTACTGGTCCATCTATCATTGTTTCACAACTTTCTTATAAGTCTACCTTGCATGTCCTTTTGGATGTTCACAATTGGTCCCGAATCGTGTGGTCTTTACACTCAACAAAACAAACTTGATTCCCAACTCACTATCAGGGCAATCTAACACCCTCTGACGCTAGAGTCACTTACTTCAAACAATCAATTCTCATTGGTTCCCAGCTCACTATCAGGGCATTCTAACCCTCTGACGCTTGAATCAATCACTTTGAAACATCAAACCCAAACTCACACATTTGGGGACAATTTTGAAATCCTTTTGGCACCATTCTGATACTTTGATCAAGACAATCTTATGATGGCTGAAAACACATGGGATAGACCCTATTGTCTTAAGAACAAAGAAGAAGAGATTTTCATTAAGACCCTATCTAATAAAATGCAAGCTTTGAAATCTGAAATTCAAGACTTAAAATAAGAAAAGGATACCTCATCAAGTGGGTCTTCACTAAGATCAATCTTTCCTCTTCTTTATGATCATAAGACACACATGTCTTCACATTCTTCAAAAAATGGAGAAACCTACTCACAGTAATCATATCTTTGATCAAGAGATTATTTCGCAGGATCATGTTAATCCTATCTTTGATCAACGTCCTCATAATCTTGAATCCAACATCTCTTTGGAGAGTTCAAGTGGATCTACATGTCCAAGGGATAGAGCATTTACTCCTTTGAGATGATCTTATACAACAATGCTGGCAGAGCTTCTTGAAAACAATCTCATCACATT